>VZTM01042755.1:37807-110614 GCA_013400555.1 Jacana jacana | reverse complement strand
CCCCCTGCCTTGTCTCCTGAAGCAGGCAGTGGAAGATCACTGCCATCTACAGATTGGAGATAGTATCACTCATAGAGTTACTTGGACAGTTTCTCTCATTTTGGAACATTTTTCTCTCTTTGCATTGAGCATTTGTCTCTTCAACTCCCTCTCCCCCTTAAAAAAACCCCACAACACAAAATCACCCAATACACTGATCATCATCACCCTCATTAAAGGAAAAGCATAGTATTTTAAGAATCTTAGAAGCCCTGGAATGTTTTAAGTCAAAGTTGAAGGGGTAACAACACAAAACAAAACAAGTTGGGATTCACAAATGTGCTTTCCATTCTCTAGTACATATGTCAAATTTTAGTATACCTTTCAAAATTATAAATGGCTTCTTACAGATTTCTCAAATAGTAGCTGAGAAAATAACAAATTCTGTGGACATTTGTGTAGACGGATTGAGTAAGTGGGTACCTGTTTTCCATGTATCAATGCAGAGCTGTAGTTCAAGCCCAATTTAATCCTTTTATTTTATTCCTACAAAGAAAGGAGGAAAAAAAATCTGATAAAACTTCATGCTACTTTAACTTATTGCAGAAGAACCGTTTCTGGAGTATATGGAAAAAGGTAAAGTATTAAAATTCATCATTTTTCCTCCCGTATCTTCCATATTCAGGTAGAAAGTTTTTACTTGTAAGGAAAACTTTTATCAAGCAGGTCAGACCTCAGTTATTCATATACAATAGCTGTCACTATTTTTTAATTTCTTGCAGTGTCTGCTGTTTCACTGAATCCTTCTAGTGAGTGCATATGTGACAATAATAAAAATATTGGAATCACAGACTAGGCAAATTAAAAGTGGTCTGCTGGCTACAATAAGGTTAAGTGGTTTGTCAGCTTGTGTACAATTTCTACCATGTTATACTTGACACAGTACGGCAACGGATGGGCAGAACCTAAAAGTACCTAAGAAGAGATGATCGATTTCCCACTGGTGTATTGAAATGTAGGACTGAGCTAGCTGGAATTATTTTTAACCATGACTTGAGAATTTAAGTCTGAAAGAGATCACAGCTGGATAGCTAGGAGAAAAAAAAAAAAAAAGGGATAAGTTAAACGTAGTGGAGTTAAAGCAATCTGTGACTGCAGGGGATTTCAGCTACTGTTTGCCCAAATATGCACTGGAGAAATGCTTCTTATTTGCTTCCCCAGGTGAGAGAAATTCCCTGGCTTGCTTCCCCTGCTGTCTGTATATCATCCTACCAGCCTGAGTAGAATTTTGCTTTGATTTGGGAGTCCATTACACCAAAATAATATGATTGCTTCAAGGAACATGTTCTGTTACGTACGACATGCTTTTACCTGTACTAGCAACACCAAACTGTAAGCCAATTGCTGGAGATGTTCAAGCAATAAAAGCAACACCTAATCTGGTTTTACCATAGGGAAGGACAGGTCTCTGACTCTGCAAACCTTTACCATCATTGTTTTGCAGGACTGGTTTCCTCTTTAAAATCCTGTGCCCCCTGAATTGCAGAAGGACGTATACGTGGATTCCTTAAAAACTTTTGAAAATTCAAGCCCCAGTTCACAAGAGCAGCTTTCAAAAAATAGAGGCTGAATGTTTGGGCCTCACTGAAATCAGGGGCAAAAGTCCTGTCAGCTGCAGTAAAGTCAGAATTTCATTTATTCTATTGATTCAGCTGCTACCTTTACCTACACAGGTTTTCAGGCTGCTTCTACAGAAAGCCAGTCAGGTGTGATTGTTATTTTAAACTACACAATTTCTTTAGAAAAGTAAATATCTGAGTACCTTTACATTTCAATGAGCAAGTCAGAAAGTCTGTCAAGAGGCACATCTGTACTTATTTCACACATTTTTAACCTTTATTTAATTGCAGTGGTTCTCTGCTAACTACTGAATGAAAGCTGTGCTTTTTTCCCTGTTGCTCTCAAAGGGCGTTTCTGTACCTAGCCAGAAGGTGGCATTCATGGTTAACAGGTAAAGGAAATAATTTCTGCTTTGCATATGAGTGAGGGGAGAAAAAGGTTTCTTAGTATAGTGGCAGTTCCTCAAATAACCATGATGCTTAAACTAACGCAATCAATTTGATTTATGTGTTCTGTTTTACAGGGAGTGGCCGAGTTATCCAGTAGTAGACCTTAATCTTCATGACGAGACAGCAGGGACTTGGCAAGTTGTATTCATCTTCCTGTAAAGTATGTGATAGTAAAATACCTTGTCTTCTGTTATGTCATTTTGTTCCTCCAAATAACCCAGTTTCCAATAATCCTTTGACCACCACAATAGCCACTGTTACCAGAACAGTTAGGAAATTCAAGGGAAAAAAAAAAAAAAGGAATTTTATCCAGTCAATGAATCTTAATCAGATTTTTCAAAGTCTGATCATTCCCATTTGTGATCCAGTTGGTCTATGGAGTATTGCCATATTTAACATCTGTGTCACATCATGCCTTTCCTGTTGCCTCATTGATCAACAGACAACATGTGATGATTCCCAGATGTTCAAACATGGCAGATCCCAAAAGACCTATTACATTACACTAAAAGCAAAACAACACCCATGCTGTAAAAGTTTTGTTAAAATCAGGTATGTCTGAATATTCACAAACTTGCTACAAGATACTTACTGATATTCAAATTGCTTTTAAACATCAGGCAAATTCTTTGAAATGTCTACATTGTGTATTATATAAGGACACTGTGTCTCAAAGTTGATACGACTTTCTGTCCTGTAATATGAAGCAAGTTAAAATAGAATTATGCATATATTTATACATGGAGAAGATAAACCACTGGATTTTTTACTTTATTTTATTTTTTTACTATTTGTCTCCTTTTATTTTGTACAGTCTGTGTTCTTTCACATTTTTACTCAGATTTCTTGCTACTCATATGTTTGCTCCCTGCTAAAGCTGAATAAATTATGAAAGAAGTTTGTGCATTACATTTTCTAAGCAAGGCAAAGCAGCACACATTGTTCTTCAACGTGTCCTTTTCCCACAGAAAAGAATCATTATAAAGTCCAAGACTTATTAAGGTGATTCTTCAGCCTTTGTTCTGTAACTGAAGCGCAGTTACATGAAATTCTAGATAAGATTTTAAAGAGTAAATTTGATCTAGTTTATGCCAGAGTGTTAAAACATTCTACTTTGAAACTGTCCTCACCATTTATGATGCGGTAGTTGTCACCCGAAGGTAAGTACCCTTCACACTTGTATGAAGCCAGCGTTACTCTTTTCATGGCATTCCAATTTCAAATTTTGTTGGATGTGGTGTTGTCAACAATGAGAAAGTCACTGTTTTCTGCTGAGCACAGGCAGCAGTGTGCAGAAAATTAGCAGCTCTAGTTTGTCATCTGTGAAATAGCAGCACAGGACTCAGGTGCAATGGTTTGAAATCAGCACACGTTTCCACACGGACTCATCTCAAGTTACAGTTTATTCTGCACTACTCTGCAGTAAGAAGTAACCTAGCTACTTCTAGCAACAAGACAGGCTAGACAGGCCAGCAAAAAGAAGGATGCTCCTTGTGTGGTTATTTCTGATACACTAACATTTGGTTTTGGCTTAAACTAAATAAGTTTTTGAAATACGTTGATTTTTCTTCCCCAGAAAAGAAGTTAAGAAACTTCAGTTCAAAAGCGGCCACATACTTCTTTTTTTTCTATTTTCCAACAAAAGAGGGTGGGTATTTTAGTTATCCTTAGTGAAAAAAATACTGCGGTTCCATTTCACAATGCAGCCCTTTCTCGTGGTTTGCTGCACCTCCATGAGGTGGGTTGCTGCAACCTCCATGAGGTGGGTTGCTGCAACCTCCATGAGGTGGGTTGCTGCGTCTCCATGAGGTGGGTTGCTGCACCTCCATGCGGTGGGTTGCTGCAACCTCCATGCGGTGGGTTGCTGCACCTCCATGCGGTGGGTTGCTGCGTCTCCATGAGGTGGGTTGCTGCACCTTGCTGCACCTCCATGAAGAAGCTCCGCTTGGCAACAGCCTGCTCAAGTGGCCCCTCACCAGCTGGGATCCTGGTTAGATTCCATCTCTCCCCTGGCCAAACACATGCCCAGAGGCCACCTGAGCACGCACATGGCCACGGACACATTAGGGGAGATGTAGGCTCTTGAGGAAATAGGGCCAGAAAGGGAGGCTGGAGCAGGCAAAGCAGGTGCTTGAGTCAAGTAATGCTGCTGTGCTGAAAACAATGAGATTTGATGTTTAAATGAAGTTGTTGTTTTTTTTCTGATTTGGTCAGAAAACTGAAATATTTAAATTTAGGACAAACAGACCTACCCAAAGGAAAACATCTTACAGGTTTTTTCAATGGTTCATCAAGTTAGAAATCTCAAAAATTCTCTGGGTGTCCAGCATTGGCACTAACTAATATTCTATTATTTCCACATTTGTCTCCACTGTGGAGTCATTTTGGAGTTTCATATCTTTATTCTAATCTGCACGTGTAACTCATATTTGTTAGAGTCTAGAGTTGTCTGTGAGCACCAAGCACCTAGGAATATGTTAATAGTAAAACCTACATTTTTTTACTGCAACCAGAAGCTGTATAGGCACCTACAAGTTATAAGATCTCCCAGAGCCCATCCATGTAGTACAATTTGCAAGATTAGCGTTGCAAAACGTTTACAAACTGTGGTGAACCAAAGCTGCATACACAAAGATAAAAGTAGATTGTTGAGTTTTCAAAACTGGAGTACCTACTTATAGTGTATGCACGTGACTTTAATCTAAATTGCTTGTATGTCTTTTAAAAATAAACATGTAATTAGAACCATATTTATTAATTAATGGTATAAGACCTAACGAGCTTTTCTTTTGTTGTTGACACTGGCAGAACAACAGATAGAGTCTTAGGAAAGTGAGGCTAGAAAGCATCTACAGGATCATGGAGAAGCATGAGGAATACAAACACAGGAAGGAGACAAGAAGAGAAGCAAAGATCTGGATAACAGTAAAGCAACACATATGGAAAGTCAGCTTGAGAAGAACATTCACATATGCCAAAAATAATTCACTAGCTGCATTTAGTTAGAAGATCTGGGGAGCAAACATAAGCATCCTAAACAAATGAAGCGGGTTAGCCAGAGTGTCTGCCGGCCCTAGGGTCACATATTCCTGCTCTAACTGCCAGCAGCATCCGTGTTGGAAGAGGGAGCTTTGCAAGTTCTGGCCAGTGCTGGCTGTGTAGAGGAGACTGATTGTTCTTTTCCTTTTCTTATGAAATGTATACTGAAATGCAAAGCCTTGTCAGAGATACCTTGTGCAGATAAACCTGTGTAGTTTATCTGCACAGAAAGCACTGTGTTATGCAGAATTGCTTGTTTGTTCTGGCAGCGAAACCATAGTGTTAGCCTGCACCTGTGCATGAACATATTGTCACATCTCTAGCTTTTTTTTTGTTTAATTTTAAATAATTGTTTCATTTAAGTATATAGAAAGGGGGCTAAAACAGGCCCATGAGATGTCCTTGCAGTCTCGGGCATTTTTTGCAGAAGGATTTTCATCTGACTTTGTTATTGGGGTAGTTTGCCGTTGGCATTGTTCTCCCGTGTCAGCTCCCAGGTTTGTTCTGTAACATCAAACCTGGGAGTTGACACATAGAAAATAATGAAATGGATGAAATTTGGGAATAATTTAATCCAGTGTTATAGTCCTTTGGATTTCACTCTGGAACACTGTTATACATTACTTCATTTCCTTGGGTCAATACTTAAATATCAGTGTCAATTCCGTTTAGTGTTCCCTTCTTTTCCCTTGAATTGTGGAACCGGATGAACTTTATTAGAAGAGCACACCACCTTATATCTGAGCCTGTTTTATTGTTAAAGCTTTCTAGAAATGGGCTTTTGTAGACCAGGGTACTGGCCAACTGTTCTTACAAATGGAATACATCTAGAGGATTGCCTTTTCAAAATCCTTATTTTCTAAGCACTAGTTTTCAAATGTATTCTTTTCCCGCAACAAAACCCCAACAGCCTACGACCACAATTTGGACAACTAACCTGAAAAAATCAAACAAGTAATCTGCAAAAATTGTCTTTAAATACAGACAGTACTTATGGACCATTAGTGGCTCTCACATTTTTCCCTGAGAGTCTTGCTCACTTTTGTTGGCCTACCTCTTAATCCCTTCCTTCCTATTCAACACAGTCCTGTGGCTGAACTATTTCTGATGTAGAAAAATTTTCTTCAAGCTGAAAGCCACAAAAGCCTGTAGAATTGTAAAGGTTTGGAGTTTTTTTGGTTTGATTGATTTGTTTTGTTTTGCTTTTGCTCTCCTTTCCCACTGCCAGTATTTTGAAGATGAATTTTGGGGAATGTAGAGAATTCATGTGTAGTTTCCATTTTCATGTTATGACTCCAGAATTTGGGGTTGCTAATCTCTAATTCACCTACAGATGAAAACCTCCTTTATGAGTCTTTCTTAGGTTTCTCTCAATGACCTTGATCTTGGTAAGCAGTAACTTGGTTATTCAATAGCCTGGTTTTCAGCTGCGATTGTTCTTGTTCTAGATTAGGTGAATACATCCAAAGTCTCCTTCTCATGCCACACGCAGAAATTTATAGCAAGGTAAACTGATGCACAGTAACTTGTTTTGAATAGTTAAGCCTTAAGGAATAAAGTAGTACTTTACTGAAGTAGTCAGTGTGGCTCAGAATCAAATCAAATAGAATTTCATCACTCGTAATTCCTCTCCTTTCTGATGTTTTCTTTTGTGGCAGTAACTACCAAAGATTCAGACTACATGTCACTGACAGATTTCTCTTTTTTGAGAGAGAGGCTTTCAAGCTGGCTCAGACACAGTTGTCTTCGAATTCCAAGTAATTTCAACTCCAAGATGCCTCTGGATAATTTCTAGTTTTCATTCTGGTGAAAACCTAATACTTTGTACAGCTGCTTATTACAATTTCAGCTCTTCCAGGTAAGGTAATTTGTTCATTGAAACCCAAATGCCTATGAGGTTGTTTGCCACATCTTCAGACTGAGCTTCTGCTGACCGTGTTTTTTACATATTATTAGCCCCACTGAAAGCCAAGTGAATTATTAATTTATCCCAGTATCTATTTTGTTTGAACTTCATAGGACCCATTGTCAAGCCCAGTTCTCCCATATAAGTCACCGGTGCATATTTTCTGGTCACTGCCTGCCTTGATTTGAGCCCTGCTAGGAGTTTGCAGTTTGTACTAATTCCACTGTCCCTTTTAGCACATTTAACTCAACAAAAATGACACATTGGAGCTGTCAGCTGTTCTCATACACTTTGAGATTTTCTGAGTAGCTGGACTGTAATTGTTTAAATATCCAGACATCTAGAACTTCTGCCCTGAAGGCTCCCTCTTTGCCTAACTCCGTGAAGCATTTTTTGCTATGCCCAGGTAGTACTGGCTCCTGGCCTGCCTTTGCTTCTAACAGTTCTTGTTAACAGAAGCTTGTTTTCCTTCATGTCAGCATTCACCTGAAACCCTTCCCATATTTTGTGAGCTGATTTCACTCATTTTACAGACTGAAGTAGTAACTTTTAGTAAAAAGGAATATATCATCCAGCGAATCACAATCCCATTTCATCCATGACATAACTATGTCTGTGATTATAAAGCTCTTAGATATTGCTTAGCCAGCATGCAAGCTGCTAGCTACCAGCTCTAACTTCTGCTTACATCTGAGCTGAATGCTACTGCCTGTCTCGGGATGTTTCTACTAAACCGTTAACACCTGGACCACTGAAGCTGGCTCCCTAATTAGGTTTTCATCTTGGCTGTATCATTGAGCAATTAGGCTATGAAGTTGAATTTCCACAGGGCATTTCCCACTTGCAAATTCTCGTATCACTTCAGCAGAGGCAACATTGCTGCTACCCTTGGGTTAGAAGCAGGACGAGAACAAAAAAAGTTAAAAAAGGAAGTTGTGAACAGATAATCTTACTCAAGTTCTTGATCTAATCCAATTTTACAGCTAACAGACACAGTGACTCCATAGTCCTTGATCCCCTTCATGGTGACTTATTTCAAAGTCCTTCCTTCTTTGCTTCTGGTCCATCCTTTCTTAAAGCTAAGCCAAAGCTGCCTTCTCTCCATAATTGCATGGTACACTAAGAGGTTGTTTTAATACCTTATACAGAACTCCAATTTCTTAGTTTAAGCCTTATTTTCTCACCTAAGATCTCCACAAATGCATCACTAATTTAAGCCCTAGTCAATTTGCCCTTGGCAGTTAACACCTCACTGCCTGTTTCAATTAGGAGGAGAAAGTGGTGCTGAAATCAGGTGCCTGTGGTGTAATCATGTTTAATTGGGTAGAGCCTGAGAATGCTTTCTCCCAACACATGTGGCACCAGATAGTGTGGTGATTGCAGACCTCCTTCAAACCTTACTTGGCCCAAAAGCCTGGAAGCACTTCCCGTCACAGTCTGTCTTCCAGAGACAACGTTGACTGGTTCTGTCCTCTTTGTTCTTTCGTCTCTCCTGTACAGACAGTCCTTTGTTTAGGAATGGCTGGTAGGAGTTCCTTAACTCGTGAATGTGTCTGCCTTTGTGCTTTGCTTCATAGTGGTATGTAATTGTTGATGAGACAGCGATTCTTTCTCCCAATTTATTACGTGACAATTATTCTGAAAGTTCTTGTGTTATTATTATTTTGGTTTTATGTCATAGTCCTCTTTGCTGTTATACAGAAGTAACTATGACATGCTCTGGAAATGCCTTTTTCTCCCAACCCAACAGAAACACAGCAAGTATGACAGTGAGTAACACCGAGAGCCCAGCTGCATGCAGCAGAGGTTATACCTGAGTTGCTTCCCAGGTCCATGAGAAAGTTTCACCTCGATCCTGACTCCCAGGTGACCTTACAGGCAGGAGTGAGCAGCATAAAGCAGAGCAAATCTTCCCCCAAATCTAAGTGTAGCCTGCAAGTGCTTTACCTGCGTGGGCATAACTGTTATCCCTAAAAGCGATAGGGTCCCTAAAAGTGATAGGGTCCCTAAAAGGTATCCTGGGGTGTATTAGAAGGGGGTTGGTTAGTAGGTCAAGAGAGGTTCTCCTCCCTCTCTACTCTGTCCTGGTGAGACCCCATCTGGAATATTGTGTCCAGTTCTGGACCCCTCAATTCAAGGACAGGGAACTGCTGGAGAGAGTCCAGGGCAGGGCTACCAGGATGATGAAGGGAGTGGAGCATCTCCCATATGAGGAAAGGCTGAGGGAGCTGGGTCTCTTTAGCTTGGAGAAGAGGAGACTGAGGCATCACCTCATTAATGTTTATAAATATGTAAAGGGTGGTGAGTGTCAGGAGGATGGAGCCAGGCTCTCAGTAGCATCCAATGATAGGACAAGGGGTAATGGGTGCAAGCTGGAACAGAGGAGGTTCCAGTTAAATATGAGAAAAAACTTCTTTATGGTGAGGGTGACGAAACACTGGCAGGGGCTGCCCAGGGAGGTTGTGGAGTCTCCTTCTCTGGAGACATTCAAAACCCACCTGGACATGTTCCTGTGTGACCTGATCTAAGTGTTCCTGCTCCGGCAGGGGGATTGGGCTAGATGATCTTTCAAGGTCCCTTCCAATCCCTGACATTCTGTGATTCTGTGAAAAGCATGTTCTTCGCCCAGTGTGCAAGAGCCAACTGACACACCGAGTCGAGATCCTTGGATTTCTTCCAGTTGTGCAGAAAGGGGTGCCAGCACATCTCCTGGTTCAAACCACCCAATATTCATAACGACTAAATACAGCTCATGGGTCAGTAGCAGGGCATTCACCACCCCAACTATACATATGCACCTACGCTCATCTTTAAAACATTTAGGGAGGTTACCTGATTAGCATGCTCATTATTCACAAAGGATGTATATCTTAGCACTATAATTACCCAAGGTTAGCCTGGGATACACTCTTGTCTTGAATTTGGTTCTGAAGTTATATTTTGCTATCTTACGTCTAAGTCAGCAACTGCAAAAGATGTGCAAGACACAGGGGTTGGTTTCAGGTGCTCCACAAGGCTGGGTACATTCCTGCATGCCTCAACCATGTCCCAGACAAAACTTCTTGATAAACTTTTAAGCTTTGTTCTTTAGGCACCGTAAGCACAGCTCACGTTTCTATCAGCACATTGCTGGAAGGCAGCCACATTTAAGCATACAAAGAATGCGTCCTACACCAACCACGCCTGCAGTTAAACGACGCCTTCAGCCCAGATCCTTCTACTGCGTCTGCTCCTGGAAGAGGGTGGTGGTTGGTGGGGAGCTCTGCCTTCCTGGACCTCCAGCAGCTACGAAGTCAAACTGCCATATGGATTTTCTTCTGCTGTACAGCACCAGCCAGTCACCTTCTGGACCACCCCAAGAGCCTCTCTGTGCTTAAAGCTACACTCCAGTTGTGATGTACAGCATCGGACCCGAGGTGAATGAGCTCAAGTGGAGATGCTGCAAGGAAACCCAAGCGATGAGACCTATTAAGAGAAACGCTAGAGACAGTGTCAGAGACAGGAGGAGGCAGATGAACGGGGAGCAGTACCAGCTGGGCCTCGCCGTGCTTTATATCAGGCACCGTGTCGCGGAGGGAGGCGCTCGCCAGCGCAGCGGTGGCCCCGCCCTCAGGGACGGGAGGCCCCGCCCACCCCTTCGCCGCCGTCTCCATGCGACAGCGCAGCCTGGGCGTCTCCCTGCGCCCTCATTTGCATAGCGCCCGCAAGCGACCAATGGGCAGCCGGTCCTGGATTCCGATATTTGCATGGCCCCCGGCGGCGGCCAATGGGGTGGTGCCCGCCGAGCCCGCTGGGGAGGCGATGTTTGCCTGCGCGCGGGGCCGTNTCGGTGGCGGGGCTGAAGAAGCAGTTTCACAAAGCCAGCCAGGTAAGGGGGGCAGTCGGCGGTGGCGGAGCCCTGGAGGCGGCTTTGCTATGGGTGGGTGGTTCGCCCCGCGTCCGATCCCGGCCGCCCACGGCGTAGCGGCTTCTTCAGCCCACTCCTGCATCCATCCCTCCCTGACACCTCGGAGCGTTCCCTTCGGCGTTACCGCCGGGTCATGCCGTGTATCTGCCTCCTGTGTTCATCCTTGCAGGAGGGGGCTCCCTCTTCCCTTCCTTTGCTTGAGGCTTTGGGGCTTTCTTGCACTCATCAATATTTGTCATTTAGCGCTGGGTTCGGGTTTGTGCTCTGAGGCCTCCGTGAGCGACGTGGCTGTAGGGTGCTTGTTTCCCACTGAGGTATTGAACCCCAGTAAAGGAATAACATTGTGGTATTTTTCCACAAGCTACTGGTTTGTTACCCTACTTGGTGTACCGTGTCCTACAGAGGGTACCCTCTGTTTCTAGAGTTTTCCCTCCTTTTCTGGATGCTGCACTCTTATCTCTTGATCGGTAAACCTTCCTCTCCTCCTGCCCCTTTTCTCTCCCGTTTTCTTTTCTGATGGGCTTTTCTTTAGCATTTTTGCTGATTTCTCTTAAGAGAGAAACCCCTTTCTGTCAAGTGGGTGGACTGGTTACACTGCATCGCACGACAGGGCCAGCCCAGAGCCCCGCGTTGGCACGGTGGCTTCAGGAAGTGGCAACAGTGGGATGCTTCTCACCAAAGATGTTGGAAGCCTCAGCTGCTTTGCTTGCTTGTTCCAAACCCGAGGATTCTGTATGTCTGTTGGCTCTTGATAATTATGATGGTAATACTGAAATTGGTGTCTGAAGCCTACACAGTCAGATGGGACAACTGCTCGTCCTCCTGAGAGCGAAGAAAAAGCTTCATTGAGTACTTAGTTGTCCCCTTCCTAAGTCCTCCTTCCTATTTGGCTAGACAGCAGTCCAAAGGCAGAATGTGTGCTTTATTTGAATATAGAGATGCTAAATATTTGTGTTGAATGTTTATTTTCAGTAGTGTGCTTTCTTTCATGTTAATGTACCGATCTGGAAAAGCCACATTAATCTGTATCTTTTAGCTAACTTTCACTGTTTCTTTGAGAAAATGTGGGGTCTTCCAGGGTAAGTGCTGGGAGAAGAAATGGGGGAGAGCACCTGTCGTTCATTTTAGTGGCCAGTCCGGCCCAAACCACTACAGTAAATAAATCCAAGGACAATTTATAAAAGGTTTTGGCTTGTTTTGCACCTGACTTGTGCTGGTGAGTGATGCAGCCTTTGCTACGGTGAGCTTGTAACTCAAGAAACAGAAGGTATTTCACTGAGGAAGTTAGGTAACCACAACAAGTGCTGTCTCATCTAGCAACTGGTAACAGTGCGAGTTGCTTAATCTTGCCCAGATGTCAGGTAAACATTAAAAAGAAAAAGGGGATCTGATAAAAGCAGTAGCATTGGCAAAAAGGAATAACAGACAATACTGAAGTTGTCTGTACAGGTATTAAACATCTGTGGAATGAGTTCCAGTATTCATTACAGTAAGGAACTGCAGTGCTTAACTCGGATAATATTCTTCTTCTCAGGACGGGTCAAAGGTAAAGCTTCCACTTATTTTCAAATGCAGGACCGAACAAGGAATTCAAAGTAAGTTGATTGAAAAAGACACTCTTTGGGAACAGAAATACTATTTAGTAGGAAATTAACGCACAGGAAAAAGATACTGGAATTGCATTTTTTTTCAGTGCTTGAAGAAACACAGGACACTTCTGAGGAGCTCACTCTGGCACCCTGGAAGGAGTCAGATAAGATGTTGGGCAAAGTAGTGAGGGAAAAAAACTCCAGAAGAAATAGCACATATTTCAAAACATCCAGGTCTAAATAACTGCTCTATTTACCTGACACACAGAGGGGCAGTTATACCCATAGCTGTAAAGGTACAAACTCACCAGTTGAAACTGACAAAAATGAGGTGGAACATGCAAAATGGCAATATTGCCACTCCATCTTCTTAGCTAAGTTCTACAGAATCCTGAACCAAGCAACTGCAGAGCATGAAAGAGGTATTTCCCAGAAGACCTTTTGATAAATCTCAAAGTGCTATAGGATCACTTTAGGAGACATATACCTTTACGTATCGAATGGATGAGGGATGCCAAGGGTAACTGTTAGCAGCAGAGAGAGACATTGCTTGGGGAAAGAATGAAATTAATTTCTTTAGTGTTCCCAAAGGAGAATGGGGGCAGATGACAAAAACTGGCAAATTTCCCAGAGGAATACTGAAGGGAATGAGGCTTGTGCCAGGGCGTGCCATTAAGGAATAAGAATAATATTTGAAGGCTGACAGGACCTAAAGACAAAAAATCTGAAGGGTGAAGCAAGTGGGTTAAGACAGTCTGTAATTAACAATTCATTCAGAAATATGAATAAATATCAAGGAAGTGACAAGATCCATGTATTTTCAGGAGATACTGTTTTCATGCTAAAACAGACTTCTGTTCAACTGAAAAAACCCACAGTTCTAACTGAAATATAGTCTAATATTGATACCTAGTTAGAGAAGGATTAAGTAAAATGACATAAATGGAGTTATTCTATAACTCTGTGTACTCTAAGCTACTTAACTGTTGCAGAACTGTTTTTTTTTTTTTTTTTTGCAGAAGAACTGCATTTCAGTTTTTTATTTTTGTACGAAGTCTGTCTCTTCTGTGTGTCTTTATGTGTTAAACTACCGGTGTCACCTTTGTGGGCTTCAATTCTAAGCTTGGGGAGTCCAGGAGAAAAGCAAGTAACCCTTAGGCTTCTGTATATGCAGTTGAGGTTTCTGGGATGCTTGTCTGGTGCGTGCCAGCTTGGTTTATCTAAACTTACCGTTAAGTACATAAGTGTTTGCTTTATGAAAGGTCAACGGCTAACTTTTTTATGGTTACTAGAGCCCTTGCCAAAATTGGGCATGACCCACTATTGCAGACTTGGTTCGTGTAGTAAAAAGTCACCATGTCTCTTGTTTGTTATTCATTAATTCACAATAAGTGCTCTTGATGTTTTTTCCTAGAATTTTTTACCCAATTGTTTTTGTTTGGTTGGTTTTTTTTTTTCCCCACTGAAAATAGCATGTCTGTGTAGGTTTCCACCTAAAGATCTGGTAGTGGGATTCAGAAGAGAACTGGGGTTATGAGCATCTGTTGGAAATACTGCAGTTAATTCTGCACCCCAGAGTGACTGGAGTTTTAACTATTTTTTTCTGTATATTCCATTATCTAAAGTTGTGATTCTACTCCATTATCTGAACTGTAATAATTGCTTCCTCTGGCAGCACAGAACTGATAGACCCAAAGCTTACGTGAAACCCAGAGGTTATATATCTGTTATGTAACAGATAATAGCTTTCAGGTAGACTAGCATTCTCTTTACTATGCTTCTTATTTAGGTTATAAGATTAAATTGAAACATGCAGGTGAACCAGAATGAGGATTGCTTCCGTTCTGTCCATTTAATATCAGCAACGATCCCTTGAGTGTAACTGAAAAATGGAACATCAAGCAGAACCTATGTGGCTTCTTACCACCTCACAGGGGCTGATAAGCGAGGGCAGACTATTTCTCAGAGCTGATCAACTTACCTGCAAGTCTCGTGGAATTAATTTTTTTATTCTTCTTTTTTTCCACCCTGTTTTTCAAATGTATTTTCAAATAGAAGTTTTTTAAATTAACCCTCAGGGAGTTTCGTTCATGATGAAAACTCATCTCCTGTCCCTTTCAACCTCTGGTACATCTTATCTGTTTTCCTGTTTTCAGGTTGAAAGCTTTTGATGTAGGTGGGTGTATCTCTGCCTTCTGTTTCTGTAGGCCTGGTACTGGTGGTGGTTGTGCATGCGGGATAGCCCAGATGGTGGGAGGACTGATCTTCTGATGCATGCTGGGAGTATTTTTAGAGTGGTGTTTCTGTTTAGAAGAGCAGTAAGTGGAGAGAGTGAATAAGAAAGCCTTAATAGGCAGCAGATGCTATTCTAATTTCTGCTGTGCTCTAAAACTGCAGCCAGGCTAGTATCTAGGTGTAAAGATATGTGATTTTTCAGAGCAGTTGGAGGCTTATGAGCTGAGAACCTCCCTCCCTGGGGGTGTTTTGAAAGCTCAGCCTGTGATGCTGGCATAGGAAATCTGCTGTTGACCTTGAATTTGAATGGTTTTTTTCTCTCACTTTTTTTTTTTTTTTTTTTTTAAATCAATTGTAACTAAAATCTGTGTATAGCATCAGTCTCATTATCATCAGCTTAGTGTATTTCTTAGGCTTATGTTAAGCAGTAGAAAAGAATACTATTTTGAGGAAACACATGACTGCTAATTGTTGTGGATATCTTGTTTGTAATGTAGGCATCAACAGTTATTGTTACCTTATGCAGACTGGTTTCTTAAACCTTCTCCTGTAGTCAATGAAGAAACAGAGACTTCAAGAGAGTGTGAATCGGGAACTGGCTCTCTTGTCTACAGACAGAGCCCAGGGGTGAGCAGATTTTCTAACCAAAATAATCTACAACTTTTTGCCTTCTGAAAGTGATTTAGCCTACTGTAATAAAATACTTTCTCTGTGCTGTTGGCTCTTCCATATCCTGAATAGCATTTGTCTTTTCAAGTGCTGCATCTTTTTTAGCATGTTTTTAAAGACCTTTTTCTATTATTTTTTAATTTATTTGTTTTTTTTTAAGCTTTGGCTTTCACTGACAGCTGGAGGGATGCTGCTGCTTCTCTCCCAGATTTCTGCTTTTACTCCATTGATTTATGTGGCACTTTGATCCAATCTGTTGGAATGAAGACCAGATCAGAATGGGGATCTTTCTTCCCCAGAAAGAATAAGTCTTGTGATTGGGGTTTTCTTGTGATGGTTTTTAGTTTGGTTTTTTTTTGTTGTTGTTGTTGTTGTTAGGTTTTTTGTTTTGTTTTATTTTGGGTTTTTTTTGGTTCTTCTGACTGTTTTTCTTTTCGCTTATGTTGTAGATAAATTATAGTAGCCTAGACATAATATTTAAGCCTTTTTTAAAGTCCATGTTGACATTGAGTTAATACACAAAAAATTAATTTACACAAGTGCTTGCTAGCAAAGGAAGTACTTTAGTAAACTGAGGAAGAAACAAACTTTATACACAGAGAACCTGAACTTGCCAGTGAGACAGGAAAATAAACTTACTGTTGACTGTTACCAGTCTGTTACCAGTACTTACTGAGCTGTTACCATACAGTCTGTTAGAGATACTGCCCTTTCATATCCGACTTGAATTGGGCATGACAAATCCAAGACCTTAGTAGAGAGAGAGTTTCTATCCTGTTCCTACTTTTAATTAGATAATTGGAGATACTCTGTTTCAAGCCTTAGAGAGTGGTGAGCGTAGGACAGCAGTGACAAGGACATTAAAACTTAGTTTATTGTCTGAGATGTTTTGAAATGGATAATTATACTTCTTATCCATGTTTCTGAAAGGAGAGTAAACCTTCAGCCCCTGGCAAGGACAAAACATAACTTTCCTCTATCCTCTGTGTATATGTAGATATCTAATTAGATACCTGTGCCATGACTATGTAGATATCTAATTAGACAGTATTGTTTGTCTTTACCTGTGCCATGACTGGAGACTTTTGTTTCTTTTGCACTCTAGTGCCCTTCATAAAAGGGAGGGAAATGTGGTCCTGTGGCAGAGATCAGCATGGGTTTGGGGGGGTGGGCAGGGTGCAGTAAGGGACAGTGACCTGCACTTCACTGCTCTTCCTTTGGCCTTAGTAGGGCTAACTCAGTCCCTTTTGAGTTACGTGGCTGACTTCTGGTTGTGCAGCCCACTCTCCTTAAGCTTCAGCTTGATTCCTGGGACCATCCTACTGGGCTAATGGGTAGGAAATAGGAAGATAGTTCCTTGTGGCATGAAGGTGGTTTTCAATCTGAAAAAATATATATCTGATGGAGTTGGGAGTGTGGGGAAACTAGCTCTCAAGATTTAGGTTTACAGTTATATTTACAGTTGTGCTTATCACCTGCTAAGGAGCCTGCCAGTACTATAGGAAAAAGAAACTTTGGGTACTTCAATCAGCATACAAATTAGAAGATAGCAATCATATGCCTCTGCAGCTCTTAAAGCTTGCAATAGTTGCATCATAATGCTGTAAGCTGGGAATCGAGCAGAGATGCAGCTAGGATTTGGGAAGAGGTTAGCTGTATTTTAAACACAAAATATTTATACCTAAAAGTCTGAATGCCATTGCAATAGAAAATAGTGTAGCACAGTGGAATGGGAGCTGAACTTTCTCCTTGAATGCATCTCCTTTGAGAGATTCTTGGCTTTGCTGAGAGTTTTGCACAGGCATCCTGAAGTTGAAGCGAGAGCTGGCACTCCATCCTTAACTCACGCTGTTGCCTGAGTCATTGCGGCACATGCTGGGTCATCCATTGCAGTGCAGTCTCCTGAGAATCCTGCAGTGCCGAAAAACAAACAGAGAAGGGAAGCACAGCAACAGCATTGCATTAGGATTCTCTTTGGCATCTTTTGCAAAGTGTTACTTGAAGTTGCTTAAATATCTTGAGCAGATACGTTTCTACCAAGAAGTTGCATTCCTCTGCAGAGTTCGGGACAGGCTATGATATACATATAGGAGGACAAATTCTGCTTAAACAGAAATCTGGGATGGCTCAATAATGAGTCTTTTATAGGAATGCATAGCATAATTGTATAACTGGGTGCAGAGCCTGGCCCCTAAAACCTCAGTCCAAGTGTTTGCTTCCTATTAAGATAAGCATTGTATATATTCAGTGGTGTAATATAGCTGCGGTTCCAGTGTTTTAATGTTTTGTCTGTTGAGCCTTGCAAACAGCAACACTTTCTGTAAGCACACATGTAATTCAAATCACAAATTCTCCATACCTACTGTAAGAATGCTGTAAACCCCAAACGTTGTCTTATAAAGACATTGTTAAAAACCAACTAGTTCTATTTATGCTAATGCCACTTTGACGTTGACGTATCGTGGTCGTCTAATTCTATACTGTGTTCTCGTCGTTAGTCTCTTTTCTGTTCATGGAAAGGAAGTGACTGCTGAAGTTTTATGGCTAGTTCAGAGTTGAAGATGCAGGTTTGAACAATGCCTTTAACAAGTCCAGTTAGAAAAGTGATAGTAAAATGTTAGGTTGCACCTTGAATTATGTTTTCTAGAGCCCTGGTGTCCTACCACTGTGTACATGTTTCTGTTACTAAAGTTATTAAGAGTATGCGTTGATGGAAGAATATACCAGTCAATTTCCTGCAACGTCTCAAATATCAGCAGCTGTGTATGTGACCCACAAAAATAACTTGGCCTTACATACTTTCTATTCAAGGGACAATGCCAAGCCTCTGATGAGAATTAATTCTGTTTCTGTACTACCCTAATTAAATGACATTTTTTGATCCTGTACCTGTGTTCAATGAACTGCAATAACTGCAGTGAAATTAGCCTGGTTAGGAACTGAATGTGATTGTAAGAATCCAGGACTCAAAGGAAATCAAGGGCTTCTAAAATTCCATTTTCTGTAATTGGCAGTGTTTCTGTTCCTGTGTGGTCAGGTCACGGATCTAAGATGAAAAACATTTTAATTTTTTTTTTCTTTTAACCAAGAAAAAAAAATACATAAAGTATTAAAACCAAGTATAAACGGTCCTTGGTGGTAACAGCTCCTTTCTTCCCTTGTGAGTGCTTTGTGAACTCAGGTAGGTCTCACTGTTCCTGTTCTTTTCTTACAGATGCAAATAAATAAGGTACTTGAAGGCGATGTGACTTCAAGGTTAAGGAGCTGTTCAGTGGCAGAACCAAACGTAGATGATGTATTTCCAGACTGTAGATGCAATTTCATTAGACATTTTGCTTTCAGACTTTGTTGGTGTTTCGAAAGGTGTGGAGAAGAACCACGTCGCATTCACTGTGGACTTTTTATTTTGCATACAATGTATGGATAAGTAGGCAATATAGATATTGGTTGGATTAACGCTTCCATATAAACCTGGTGTAATTCCACTGACTCAAAGTTCAGCAAGGCTGAACATGGTATTTTCATTTGGAACAGGCAAGCAGTGTTTCAGCAACTAGGATTTTCAGGTAATAATATCCCCCCAGCAGAGAATAAGAGGGGTGGGGGGAAATTTACTTAGTGCCATAAATAAGATATGGGATCAGAGTTTAGGAAGTCATTGTTTTGATTCAAAGTCATGCATTTCCCTTTCACAGTCCTATTGGGAGGGCTGGAAGGTGAAATTTGGTGCCTGTGCCATCTGTGAGGTCTGAGAGTGCCACCAGCACGGGAAGGCTTTCGCTTCCCTGCAGAGCATGTAGCATCTGTCAGCCGGGCATCGGGGTCACAGTAGATGCGTGTGTGGCGGGAGGGCAAGAAACCCCGTTACAGTAAATTATTAATCAAAGGCTGTGCCTCTTCAGCAATTCAGAACCAGCAATTCCAGTTTGCTGCCTAGAAATTCCTTCCAAAGAAAATAATGAGATTTTTAAAGGTACGATGAATTCTGTTTTTGGTGTGAGCTGCTTGGATGTCTGCCTGGAGGCACTGGAACACATATCTTACTGCTAAGACATAACCATTTATCATTTTATGGCTTTAGCATCTGAATACTCCTTACCTGTTTTTTTTCCCTCTAAGCTGTAGTAACTACCTAAAATGAATTTGTTGGTGGTATAGGTGGGGCTTTCTTGTTGGCTTTTGCTGGGGGTTGCAGAGAACAAGCAGCACTTCTTCACACTACCCTGGTTTGTTCTACAGCTCTCCATGTGCTCAAAGACCACTGACGTTGTCCCGTGGTGGAACTTTCCCTTCCTTGTACTGTTTAATGTAAGCTTGTCCTGGTGCTGCCTGTCACAGCAGTTTAATTTAATGGGAAGGAAAACACCTGTGGTGAAGAGTAGGAAAGAGACACGCACAAGCACAGGTGAATGGTGAACCTAGGCAGGAAGGGAGTTACTTGTGTAAATAGCTGTATGTTTGAGGACGTGTGTTGCAGAAGAGACTCCAAGGTAAGTATGTCTCCAGTGGATGCTTTCTCTCATCAGCAGCTACACTCTGTAGATTTTTCTGAAGCTGTGCACTTGGTTATTGCTCTCATTTCTTCTGAGTGTGCCAGGTACAGGAGCTCAACTCGCAAAGGGGATGAAGGCACTGGTAAACCCCAGAGTTGCTCAACTGCCAGACTTGTCAATGGCTGATACTGGAGCACGGTGGCTGGTTGCTCCTGTGAGTATGTGTGGTACCGGCAGGTAAGATGGAGGAGGTTCTCATCCCTTTTACATCCATAAGAAGCAAGAGAAAACTTGGTTTGGGCGCTGGTGTTTGCATCAGGAACTTCTGTGCCCAATTCTTCAAGAAATTAGGTGTGCAGTTTGCAAACCTAATCTGTGACATAGACTGGGGAGAACATTTAATTGTGTGAGGAAGGCTAAATGATGATAAATTGGCTTTGCAAGAATATACTGCAAAGAAAGCTGGCTCTTACTTTCACTGGTTTGTGTGAGCTTTTTTGTTTTGTTTTGTTCCGGTCTCTGGCTCTGTTTTTTCTGTCCCATTTGCTGTTACACACATAATTTCTCTTTAGAAGTTAATTGTCCCACCTTCATGCTGCCATTTAATATACTCTCAGATTAAATTAGTTTGTGTGTTTAGGTGTTAAAATATAAATATGGTCATATTAAGATTTCTCCATTTAGATATTCCTGGTTTATAGTGATGTACTTTTCTATTGTTTATCTCAAAGAAATTGTATTCTAAATCTATTTAGATGGCAGGGGAAAAAAACCCAAGCAGTTTCCATTTGAGGTCTTATGATTCATGTGATTCACCAGAAATATATCTGAGACATGAGAAAGCTTTTGGCTAAAGGCTTAGTTCAGTCCTCCTTAAGTCAGTTGAAGGAGACAGTGAGCACTAGAATTTCAGGTCAGCAGACTGTTGTTTGCTAGAAATATTTTCTGCATTTTACTTTGTCAACTCTCATCAGATTGTTTAGGTGGAATTGCTGAGCCCCCAAAAGAATCTGTAAAACAAGGATGTCAATAAGGTCACACAATTGGAAAGGAAGAGAGAAGTATCTACAGCTAGAGATTTGGCCCGACATAAATAATGTCTGTGTTAGAGTAAGGTGGACTAAGCTCCCAAAGACAACGAGCTCATGAAATCTGTAATCTGTGTTCAAAAGTCAGGATCCTGATGATTTAGCTGCTGTAAAGTCATGCAGTCATGAAATTACCAATGGAATTGTCTACTCTAGAGTCATGGAATTGCAGCTGTGTCCACCGGGGCTGAGAGCTGTGGTCTCTGCAGGTGAAGTGAAGCAGGTGTTGGCAATGGTCTGGTGCCGTTTGTGGTTAAATGCAAGGTCATTAGGATCCATCAGGTTTTTTCCATGTGACTTCTTTGTGGCAGAAGAATATTTGTCTTGTTTCTAAAGGTGAAAGAAAGGACTTTTTTCAAGGTGGTTTTAGTTTAGCACAAAATCCGTTCAATAGTTTGAAGTATCTATGTGTATATTTTTACAGTATATCTATGTGTATATTTTTACTTTTCAATAAAATACGAGTGAAATTTTGAAACGCATTGAAATTTAAAAATCCCTAAAGCTCACAGGTGTGAACAGTTATAGCTTGCTCTGCCTTGGAAAGTTTGCCCAGTTTTACTGTGGGTAAATAGAATTTGATGATAGTACTTCCATCATTATCTATAAATACGGTGCATATATCTAAAAACTGAGTTTCATCTTTATGCCTTTGGACAGAAGAACTCCTCATAGATAGCCTCTGCCCAAAATACATTAGCGAGACATTCTCTGGAGGCAGAAAAATCCTCCCTTCTGTTTCCAGACTTGTGTGTCTTGAGCAAACATCGCTTGTAGCAGAATTCCCTGTGTGGAATGACACTTGCCCTGAGCGTTGCTGCCCTGGGTCCAGAGGTCTAGTATGAATTACAGGGTTTCTTTATCAGACATATTTGTTGCTGTTTATTCTGCTTTTTTGACATTGCTATGGTGGAAACAGACTGTTAGAGCCTGTCTCTAACAGACTGTTAGAGACTGGTCACACTAGTGACCATTGTAGTTCTGTGCTCTACTTAGCATAGTGTGGGGTTGCTGAGATGAAGCCCATCTGTGTGGGGTTGTGCCTTGCTGCAAAGAGGAGAGGACAAGGTGAGAGCGAGAGGTCTTGTGGTTCTGCAGCTTGTGGATGGGGTCTGTAGTGTCGCGCTTCGCACCTCTTTGTCTATCAGCACATTTGGGAACCAGCCAGCAGACGAGTACAGCTCACTCTTCTGATGAACAAAAGGTTTGTTTATACCAGGGGAAAAGATGCACATAAATATAGCTAATCTTGCATAAAAGTAGTAGGACTTCTGGCAATTGACCTTTTTGGTTTATATCAAAATTATGTTTGTTAAAAAAATGAGAAAATTATTGTGTAAAAATAAACAAACCGCACAAAACCAACCAACCACAAAAAACCCAACCCAACCCAAACTGAAACTAAGTCATCTTGCCAAGTGGTGTCAAATTCTGTGATACTTCATTCAAAAATTATACAGAGTTGGAAAAATGATACTTTTTGAAAAGCCTGGTTTCAGATGGAAGAAGTTTGTTTGTGAACTGTATGTATTTTGGAACACTATTTATTTTATAACCCGAAATAGTGACTGCTTGCCTTGTTAATTACTTATAGTAGTGTGTCATCTAAGTTATTCCTTCAGCAGATGTTCAGTTTTTGCCAGTGTATGTGAGACTGAGTAAAATTGATGGTTTGTTCATGGGTTGGAAGATGTAACATGCACCAAATGGGCTGTCTTTGTGTCGGCACCGTGGCACATACAAAGCCTCGTTGCTGATTCTAGTAAAGCACGTTGTTATTCTAGCAGGTCAGGGAAATAAATACATGCTCGGGCCAAAAGGACTCTTCTAGGTTGGTGCAAAAGAAAACTCAGTTTTTTTTCAACTTGCCAGTTATTTTCTAAGTTCAAGTGACTTACATGCACAGAAAGGGTGAGTGTTGCTACATAATTACTACTCGGAAAATCCTGCTGTGCAAAAGCCTGTCATTAATTGTTTTCCTCTTCTGGTATTCCTGGCAGCTTACATCTTTCTGTGCGTTTAATGCAGTTACAAAGATGCATTCAGTGCTTTCAAAATGATTGCTCAAAATAATGGTCAAATGTTTTTTAAAAAAATACTCAATTCCTTTATTTCCATAATCCAAAAAGTAACTAAAATACTGCAGATGTTGTTGGAACTTCTTTCAGTTAGGGCTCTAACTTATGCATATCATTTTATGTGGCACGTCTTAAAGGATTTGAAAAATAGCAAATCTTGCTTTTTTCGTACTTACTTTTTCAAGCTGCGATTTCAAAGTTTGCAAAAATGTGATTCTGAATGCTATGCAATTTAGAGTTGTCCTATTAATAATAAAGAACACAATTCTATATGTGTATTCTTAATTATAATTTACATTTGATCAAGATATAAAGGGCTATATGCTTTGTTTTGCATGAAGAATGAGAGAATCATGATGCTTTCATTGCAAGTGAGTTTGTTGATGATTGAAATACACCCTTCAGGGATCTCCTTGGCTGTGATTGAAGGTTCCTGTTTCATGGGACAAGGCTTGTGTGGCTGCTGATGGCTGTGCTGCCTTTTTTGTGGGAATTCCTTGCTCTGAAGCCTTCTGCCAAGGCCAGTACAGAGCAGGACGGGGCCTTTCGACCTCATTTGCACTAGTGCTTCAGAGCTTGCTTATCTGCAGACCTCTGCAGACATCTGTGTGTAAATTATACCCTGAAATTTTTACCAGTTTTCTCTGTCACGTGTTTAAAGATGGAACTTGATAAACTTGGTAACAACAAAATAGCAACGCTTCTCTGTGCTTGCTGAGGGAAGCTCTTCTCTGTCCCCATGGATGGAGTCAGCGGAGCGTCTCTGTGGTGCTGCTGTTACCATGAGGGTTTTGCCTTCTGGAGACACAGGAGAGTGCACGTCTGTCTTAGAAGTGTGGCTGGGAATCCCTTTTACCCCCAACTGCATTTTATTTTGTGGTATTGCATGTAGCAACGTGTTGCTGCCTTAAACCACTAAAATGTTTTGAAATGGAGTTATGAAAAGAAGGCAAAACTGTTCAGTGACTTCCTCTCCAGACTAGTCACGGTGAACAGTGCAATGAAAATAATCCTTTCCTCCCCACCCCCCATTGACTGTGATACTTGGATTTTTTCCTTTTCTATCAAGTGCATGAAAGGAGCATGGGTTATTAAAAACTTTGAGATACACAGGAGTGTTTTTGACTGGTTGGTTGCATTTAGGGTTTGGAATTCATGATAAGCGCAGGTTGCATTAGAGGAGAGAGTAAGATAGCTGAAGTCCATTTGTTTTTCCTGGGGGGTATCATTGTGAAGAGATTCACACGAATCCCACCCAAGTCAGCAGAGCTGCTGGGAGCACATTGTTGGATTTTTCAAAATATTTTGAGTAATGAGCCCGTAACACCATTAAAAACTCAGTTGCTTTTGTAATGGATTCAGGAAGAGGAAGCGCATTACTTCACAGCACTGTCATGAAAGTGAACTTAAAGGCTGCTGCAGACAGCCAACTAAAAAGGCTTAAAAAAACAAAAAAAGAAAGAAGAAACCTCTCAAGCACAGGAGACAAAAAAAGATAATCTTGTGCTGATTCAAAGGGAAAGTGTGCAATCCACGTGCAACAGGAACGCGTGGTTGCCGTGAGTAGCCAGTAACAGGGACTGACTGTGCGGCAGAAGAATGTGGGTGTTTCACTAAAAGCCATGGAAACTACAGGACTTATCAAAAAGGTAAGAATGTTGCCTCTCAAATCAAAATAGTATGCAGTAAAAGTGGAGGTAAGAGAAGAATTTGTCAATCCATTTTACAGTGGCCTAATAAAATCCAGAAGGCTAACCTAAGTACTAGAAAATGTAAGCAGTAGTTTAGTAACATTGAAGGACAAACCTCTGACTTGATTATTTGGAATGGAATTCTGTAAGAATTACTGCTTGATGGAAAGTAGCTTCTGAAAGAGCAGTAGAGATGATTTGTCATGAGTAGGTAGATTTGCTGATAAACATTATGCTGAATTGGTGATGAGCAATAATATGCAAATGTAAGAAAATTCTAAACCACATCAACTGAAAATTATGGTTTTGACTGTTAGTGTATCTGGTTGTATACAACTTCTGTTGACAGTTTTGCTGTTTTGATTCCTCTGTACAGTTCGCTTGGGGCTCTGGAGTAGATGACTTTCACCGTGTTTTTTACTGATACTGGATCCAGTCTCTGTCACTCTAAACCATGGCACTGCCAAGGAACTTTTCACTTTAGATAAATATGTAGTTGCATAGTAACTTCTGGAAACTCAAAATTATATTCCTAACTATTTGCAGCTTATCTTTTAGTGTTAGCAGCTCCTGAGCTTAGACAATTTTAAGAGTATTTAATCCAAATACTTAAGGTTTGAGGTGAAGCTGTAAGTCACTCTCAAAAGTACCAGAAGTATTTGCTTGGTCGTTTCTAAGACTCAAATTTATTGCTTGTGTTCAGTGTATAATGAGATAGTTCTGACTTGAGTGAAGATGGTGGAAGTATATTTTGATTTTATAGAAATCAGGTTAGCTGAAAAGCTGAGTAAAACCCCTGACTTAGCCCTTACTTTGGCAGGGTTCTCTGACATAATTTCTAAGTGATTTTTTTTTTTTCCTTGGTCTTGCATATGGACATTGAGGATGTGCTTAAGGTATAAAGTAAAGAAGAAGTGATAGGTACTTGGTGTCCTGATAAGGAGGCCCAGCGCATTCAGCTTTAAAAAAAAAACCAACATCAAACCCACAAACCAACCGAAAAAAAATCCATGAAAATTGAACTACAGTTTTAAACTGCAGCTGATTTTTATTTAATGGGTTTTCAGTAAAGCCATCTAATAAGCAGAAATCTCTGTTCATGGAAAATGCAGGAAGGCAACTGGATAGTGATTAATTCTGTAGCACTGTTAAGTGTTTTCAAGAAGAAAAAATGATTTAAAGTTCTAAGGATTTTAATTGCCTAGTCTGCACATGCAAGCTATGATTTATATGTTGATTGATCTCTTATTTGAAGAACTAGGATTTACTGGTTTTGTTTCAAATGATGTAGAAGAAACACCACCACTAGCACGTCACTCTAACAGTCAAATGCTGTGATTGGCTATTGCTAACAACTCTAACCAAGTCAGCTTTCATACAGAACCCTGCTACAGGGTAATAGGCTGCACTTTGGCTCCATAGAGCCCTGTATTTGCACATGGGTATGGACGTAAACACCTCTGGGACTGTTTGTGTGCTGAAAGCTGGCTAGACCCTCAGGCCTGTGCTATAATTTGTGTTGTATTTAATGGTAGCTTTCACGAGAGCCAGTGGGAGCCATCTTTCCTGAATAAGCTAGGTCTGTTTAATATGAAAAAAGAGTGAAGAATCTATTTTCTGGGGTTAATTCCAGGGCATTATGCTGGAACTGGTAAGATGGTGTTCTGGGAACTCAAAGTGCAATAGATTCCTCTTAGAGGCTATGAATTGGGCTGATGCACTCTTCCACAACTGTGGCTGACAATATGCCAACATTTTCTAGGATAAGGCAAAGCGTAGATTTTCACTAGACTGAGTGACAATTGCTAGATGTCATGTGAAGAGGAGAGAAATTAAGAGGTATTGAATGGACAAGGTAATGCAAAACTTAATTTAGGACAGAGCTTGTTAAAGAAGTCAGACTACATCAGTGGATGGTTAGCTTGTTTTTTGTACACGTACCTTTCCCCTGCACATGCAAGAACCGTGTTTATGGAATCTGCTTTAGCAGCTGGATGGCATCAGGCTGAGGATGCTGTTGCATGGCAACTTGTATCACCCTAAATCGTAGGTCTACCTACTATCTACATAGTCTACCCATCGTAGACTTCCACAGCCCCTGAACTAAGGTCCTGCCCACTGTCTTGAGTCAGCTCTGAGTGCCTGTGTGATCACAAACTGAGCTGATAGAGGCAGTTTATCTATCTGAAAATCAGCCAAGCTCAAATGTGTGATTAGCTTTCAGGTGGATTAACACCTTAAGCTCAGCGAATATTCACACGAGAGCTGTTACTACTGCAAGGGAAGTGGTGGGAACGCCTTTGCAGGGATAAAAAGGATTTAGAGAAGGCTAAGCAGCTGTGGAAAAATACCTTAATGAATATTGGAATATTTTGTTCATGTTCAGAGTAGAGTAAACTATGCTTTGTAAGAGATTTGTATCTCATTGATGTTTTGAATGATTAGCAAATAAGGTCTGTCCTACCAGTTCACACGGGTTTAGTGGTGATGCGGACTGGTTGTGTAGGGGTGGGGTAAGGAAGGCCAAGACGCAGTTGGAGCTGAACTTGGATTTGATGGGTGGACTGTTTGGTGGATGAGGAATTGGTTGGATGGTCACATCCAGACTGTAGTGGTCAATAGCTCCATGTCCAGATGGAGATTGGTGACAAGTGGTGTCCATCAGAGTTCCATATTGGGACCAGTACTGTCCAATATATTAATCAGTGACACAGTGGGATTGAGTGCATCCTCAGCAAGTTTGTGGACAATGCCAAGCTGAGTGGTGTGGTTGACATGCCCAGTGCTGTCCAGAGGGACCTGGACAGGCTTGAGAAGTGGGCCAGTGTGAACCTCATGAAGTTCAACATGGCCAGGTGCAGGGTCCTGCATCTGGATCAGGTCAACCCCAGTATCAACACAGGCTGGGGGATGAAGGGAATGAGAGCAGCCCTGAGGAGAAGGACTTGGGGGTACTGGTGGATGAAAAGCTGGACATGAGCTGGCAATGTGGGCTTGCAGCCCAGAATGTCAACCATATCCTGGAATACATCAAAAGCAATGTGGCCAGCAGGTCAAGGGAGGTGATTCTCCCCTCTACTCCACTCTGGTGAGACCCTGTCTAGAATACTGCTTCCAGCTGTGGGGACTTCAGCACAGGAAAGACGTGGACCTATTGGAGTGGGTCCAGAGGAGGCAATCAAAGTGACCAGATGAATGGTATGCCGCTTCTATGAGAGCAGACTGAGAGAGTTCAGCCTGGAGAAGACTCCAAAAAGACTTTATTGTAGCCTTTCAATACTTAAGGGGAGCTTATAAGAAAGATGGGGATAAACTTTTTAGCCAGGCTTCTTATGACAGGGCAAGCGGTAATGGTTTTAAACTAGAAGAGGGGAGATTCAGACTAGATATAAGGAAGTAATCTTTTTCAATGAGGGTGGTGAAACACTGGCCCAGGATGCCTAGAGCGGGGGTAGATGGCCTATCACTGGGAATGTTGAAGGTCATGTTGGATGGGGCTCTGAGCAACCTGATCTGTTTGAAGATGTCCCTGCTTCTTGCAGAGGGGTTGAACTAGATGACCTTAAAAGGTCCCTTCCAATTCAAACTATTTTATGATTCTTTAAGCTAACCAGGAAAAAAAATGAATGTGGTATAACTTCTCATGTTCTCCCAGTACTTTTGGGGCAAAACAATGTTGAAAGGGACTACTTTGACAATTACTTGTTAGCATCTGTAAAAACAGTCTTCAAATTCAGGCATGAGAGACAACTAATGTAGAAACATCTTAAAATCATACAGGGCTTAAATAAGAAGATAATATGAAAAGTCCTCATCTTACTTGGAAAGGAAGCATATAAAGGGGGGTATTTAAATCTCTAATTGTAAGGGGTTTGTTTTATAGCATAATCAACCTTTCTCATCTTTGCAGTGGGCATATCTGAGTGTCTCAAAAGGAAGTCACACCTTCCTTACAAGCACAGAGAAGAACTTCAGAAAGGGGGATTGTAAGGCCAAATCAGGAATGCCTTGCTGCCAAGTGAGTTTTTTGCATCAGGAGCTTGTGGAGGGAGGCAGAAGTTAATGTGAGAACAGGCAGAGGATCACGCTCCGCCTGAAACCTGCCATTCTCAGCTCTAGCTCATCTCCGCACAGAGGAAAGCGGACGAAATGTTGCCCAGCTGTCTGGCCTGAAACCAGGCACTTAAACAGCAGCAGGAAATGTTACTGGCAGGGTAGGTACCCAGCGCAGAGCCTTGCTGCTCCTCCTTTGTCACCCTGCAGAAGGACCGCCTCTGTGGGATGCACCCAGTACCCCCATTGTCCGCAGCACTTGTGCACAGGCTGGTGCCGTGCATTCTGGCTGGATATGTAGAGGACAAACAGATCATAGTTAGGAATAAAAACCTCCAAATTTTACTCTTCAAAGAAATTCAGAATGTTTCCTTTAACAAAAGTTTGGAACTGAGTGAGGAGTTGGTGAAACTGGAAAAGTGAGGAAGAATATTAACCAAAGATGATGATTATTTTTTTTTATGGCCCTTTGATGGCTTTATACCTCGGTTTTTAGAATGTGCTCGCTTCCACAAGCAGCAAGATTTGAAAACAGATTAGGGAACAGTATCTTACATTTGCAGGATCAAATACTGACATAAGAGTGATTCTTTCTGTGTGGAGCTTTATAGTTTTGGGTATGTCATCATTCTTGGCTGCATGAAATCTTAGATCAATGAATTTGGTTGAATTTTTGTCAGAGACCTCAGTGTAATCAGGTTTTCTCTTCAAAAGTGCTTGTATTTTTTCTGAAAAGTGTTCAGTCTTTAGTCTCACAATTTATTACCTAGTCTTTTAAGTAATTTCAAAAATAATGTGTCTGCATCGAAAAATTTAGATGGGTTACTTTTGAATTCTTATGAGAATGTTTTCCTTCTGAGTTGTATACAATAATGATTACTTTCAATTTACTGATTTACAAACTGGATGTGTAGGCATCAGTGTAGGGTTCTTTGGGAAACAGTGGAGGTTTGTCAGGAGAGTGTGCAAGGTTTTGCAGTACAAAGTAGTTTTTGTTGTATGGTGCATGTGCTGAAGAATAGCTTTAGCAGACAAGTTTGACTCAAGGAATACTGTGACGTGTCACTGCCTGGTGCGAAATGAGTCACGCCATAGAAATGCGAAATCGCATTATAGACTCCAGAGGCTTGTGTTTTATTCCTATGTGGACAAGAATGTCCTTTGTCTCTGATACTGTTTTTCTTCAATATCTGTATGCATTCAACTCAAGCTCACAGACACCATGCTGACTGTTGGCATAGATGGCATCTCATGCTAAGGATCCATTCCATTTGTATCGTTTGCCTCTTTATTTCTACAGGCTCTGTCCCCTATTGTCCCTTTGCACTGCTCTTTTAGATGTGATTGAAGATGAGCTATGATTCTCCAACTGGAGTGGCTGTTCTGTAATATGCAGAAATACTGGTCTCAGAGCTGTATTTATTTGGGCTTCTCCAGAACGATAGCCTATCTTTTGTCTGAACAGTGCAATGAGTAGGAAAGGTCATTTAGTGCTACTTGGAAGGACCGTAGCTAGAAGTCATCAAAGGGTGGCTTGAAACCTTTCTTTGCAGAGATCTGGAAAAAGCTTGGAGAAAGCATAACTGATAGTTACTGGAGCTCTGTGATTCATACAGTGGCATGGAGATGAAGGCTTTATTTAGGAAGAGGATTTTGCTTTCTGGAAAGGGGCTGGATTTTGCCACAAGCAAGTTGGATTTATTGGCAAGGACCAGTAGGAGGCATGTAGAAATCTTGAAAAACTATGAGTTTGCAATGGGATGGACTCGGTTTCTGGAATCTACTTTGCAGTGATTTTGCTGCCTCTCAAGTCCAGTATCTGCCAAGGGCATCAAAATAAAAGCATTGTGGTTTAGAAATGCCTGTGTGATGCCTGTGTTGCTTGCTTTTTCATCCCACTGGTGTGGTCTAACAGTTAAAGTAAAAACTGCAGGGTTAGTGGGGTGCACTGAGAAAGCCAATTTAAGTACTTGGGAATGATGTCAAGTCTAATATGGATTTCAAGTTTAAAGTATATGAGATGGTGGATCACTGTGTTCAAAGGAAAAACTTGAGATCACGATGTGTCACAGCCACTGCTTCTACCATTACAATTCTACACCCAAGTTCAGCTGGTTTAAGAGCACATAGGACCCAAAGGGAAAAGTCCATGTTCGGGGTAATGGTAATCCCACTGCAGATTGTCTGGATAAATTAATACAAACTCCCTTAGTCATTGAGTGATCCAGCTCATTTGTGTGAGACTGTGAGAGAGCAGTGGGAGATGACTGGTGTTTGAATTGCTCTTTATTGGAGTTCAACTCCTTTGGCCAGAACGGCTTGCAACAGCAGAGCCAGGCCTCTCCGAGAAGTGTTAGCTCTCTGTTGCTGGAATCAAGCTTCTGCTTTGTGACAGCTGCTCTTTTTCCTTTGAATGTACAACACAGTTCTTTTCACATTAGTCAGCAGCTAGTGTTTAAGCTCTGCGCCTGTGGTTAAAGAGAATAATGAATGTGTGCAATTAGAAAGCTGAGAAAGCGGCTACGTATTATGGAAAAGAAATAAAAAACGACACTTTTACAACTACAGCTGAGGGTCTTGCCAAAATTATCTGCATAAGGTTACTGATTGAAAAATGCTTAGTAAAGAACATAATCGAAACAAGTTCTGTATGCATTCTAAGAGAAAGGATGTAGCTTTTTAGGTTTAGAAGTAGTAGAATGCATTCCTTTAAACGTTTTCTGCTAGAATAACATTAAATATTCTATATCCTTCTAACTCATGTATTTGTCTAGTAATCTTACCTCATAGAGCTGCAGGTTCTCACCCGGACTTTAAATCAAAACGTGTTTTGCTGCTGACAGATCAGAAGGCAGGAGGACATTCAAGTCTCATCTAAAAATTGAAGGATTTAACACACACCGATGACATTTTGTCTAAGGGACAGATTTCTGATTGGAGTCCTTCAGTCTTGCATTTGGATTGATTTAGACTCATGTTCTTGATGTAGAACTCTGGGATTACTGCATTTTCTGAACCTGGGATTGCAGTACTTTGTATGCCGTTTGGCAAGTAGCTGTTCACAGTTAATGGCATTGGTGTCGCTTGTCTTTGTGTTCTTTACTTCAAGTGTCTATGCACCTCTTGGAAATGGCTTTTGCAATTTTAAAGGCAGAAGGTTAAATTTAATGAAACTGAGATCCATAGACGGTGAGTATCTTTGTGATAGAAAGCGAAGCTGATAGGAAGTGGCTTTTCAAGCAAAGGTTTATTGCAACTCTCCTTGAAAGCAAAGGTAGTTATATCTCTTCCTGGCTGTTTTCCCCCCTCTCCTTTCATTATTACCTGTTTCTCAAAATAAAAGTAGGTACATGATCTTCTCTGGGTTGTTTGCTACAGTATTTGTGTCCTAGGACTCTTCGTTCTTTCAACCTTGAGTTTGAGACTATATAAATTAACAGTATAAACCAGTCTTGTATTTTGATAAAAGAACACGAGAACTAACCAATAAATGACTTTGGAGCAGAATACTAAAAATAGCAAAAATATGTGCAGCTCTTGCTGGGGACAGAAACCAGACCAGTGGGGGGCAAAAAAAGTGGGGAGGGGTCTGGCTTGGGGGAGAGAATGTTTAGGATGGAAGGCTGGATGAATGATCATCTGTAGATGCATGAAGTAACTGTTCATTCTAAAATGTTTCATTTGCTGCCTCACTATAAGTTCTCTGAAGAATTTATCAAGCCACTGCTCAGAGCAGTGGGAAATTATTTTTTTTTCATGATATTCATGCAGCAAACTGGACCTGTAGCTGCATGGTTCTTTGGTCCTCTGGGTTGGGCTTAACATCTAAACTAATAGGAGGATTAGACCTTTTTCCGGTAAATTTTATCTTTAAGTGATATGACAAGATAGATGACAAGGCCAGAGGGGGGACAATTCATATGGAACAACTCTGAGGCCTCCATTCATAGAGGTATCTAGATGAGAAACTTGGCAATGGTCCTGTCAATAGGCTTTCCTTTCGTGAGCAATCAATTTGTCTTTAAATGGGGAAGAAACTATGCCTTAATGCAAAGCCCAACAGGCTGTGTGACTGTAAATCTGAAATCTCTAGAGCCAACCTGTCTGACAGATGGTGTTACATCAACGGGTGCCCTTGTTTCAGTTTGACAAGGCTGTATCGTATCATTCTATATCAAATTCCAAGGTCTGAGAGAGCTTACAGATAAAAGTGAGGTTACTTGATCTTGTCTGCTGTTTGACCTTGAGTTTACTAACTGAATGAAGCATGGTGAGCTTACATTAAAAATAGGCTTAAGTGTGATGAAGTGTGTTCTAAACGAATTTAGTTTTTTTTGTATAAAAAAGCTATTAGACCCAAAATATCTATAGACCCAAAGCTATTAGACCCAAAATATCTATATACTGGGGCATTGGACTAGATGACCTTGAAAGATCCAACCCAAACCATTCTCGGATTCTGTGATCACAGATTCCCCAGGCTCCTTTGCTGATTTATGTACATTCATTGAATTTTAAGAAGAAAACAAACCAAACCCTCACTGTTTATATTCAGGTTAGCAATGGAGCATTTGTATCACGCTAGTGGGGAAATGATTGGACTACTTGAAGGTACTGTCAGGTGCAGAATATAACCACACTGAAGAAGAAAATACTTCTTTTCCTGACTACTCCCTATTTCACTTTTAAATCTTTTTCGATCATTCCCTAACGATCATTCCCGTGTTGCTCATAGGAAAAAACCCATATGAAATAACTTAAATAATGATGCTTCCTTTAGTTGTTACTTTTCTTTGAAGTGGAATCAGCCCCTCCTTTCCAGGCTAGTTGAGGTAGCTGTTAAATTACCATTTTCACCAGCCGGTAAATGAATAGCCTGCCCAGGACTTCTTTCGTTCCCACATGTATGCACGTGCAGATACAAACTCCTGATGGCTGGTCGTGAGGAGTTAGTTCAGTTCATCTCTAGTTACAGCATGTCACAGAAATGACAGTAACAGCAATATTTTCCATGGCAAAGATGCTGCTGTCGAGTGTGCAGGATTTCCAAAGTTACAAAAGCATGTCTGACTAAACTTGAACATATCCCTAAGGAAGGAACGAACAACAGGCCATCTGCTGTCCCAGACAAGGCACAATCAGAATTATTAGAAACCATATAATAGTGCCAGCATGATAAGATACAGGAAAGGCAGGAGGGTAAGTGCCACCTTCATTAGTGTTACTGACTGTCCTGTGTTCAGCCACAGGGAGATGGTATCACTGGATTTGCAGTGGCAATACACTGTGTAGGAAGAGGATAGAGAAAAAAAGAACTTTAAAAGAAGTTTATAAATAGGAATTGACCTGTTTTACTTACAGACTCCCATAGCTGAGCAGTATTCGGTGGGGTTTCAGTTCACTGTGAACGCACGTGCATCCCCAAATGGAACCAGTTAAAAAAAAAAAACCAAACATACCTCGCTGCACTGCTTTAATCTCTGGTTGCTTTGGGAAGATTGATCGAAAATATAAACCATACCAAAGCATAAGCCCTATGCAGACTGGAGGACTGCTTTTACCTGATTTCTGAAGCCATGAGCCAGGCAGTGAGACGTGTTACTGGGGTGTCATGGTAGGTAGTTTGGCCTTAGCTATGCTGAGAATTTTATTTTTGCACAATATAAGATGGAGAAGATAAATATATGGTAATAAGACCAACTGCCTTGCTGTGATCAGAGCCAACCTGTATATTTTACACCACTGCTTCTTTATTCCCTGTCCCCCTGACTTCAGTAGAAAAACCTTTTTTCTTTTGAACTTTCTGTGGTTCGGCAGTGTCAATATTTTGTGTGAGGGGTGCTTTAGCATCAATGGAAAATGAGCTCTAGATGGATTTAAATCGAAAACCACAATATCCTGAAATCTGTTTCATGAAACCACCTATTTGAAGAGCTATTCACAGAAGGAAACTAATAGGAAAGTTTGATGGAAGAAATTGCCCCTCTTTTCTCTCCCCCTGAGGAGCTCTGAGCTCCTTGCTGGCAGCTGCTGGAGACGGCCATTCAAATGCTGCTCTCTTTTCCTTTGCTTTTTTTCCTTTGTGTGTGGGATTTGCTTGAGTTTTGAGCAGGGTCTTACAGCATGGATGGAGAGGAGTGTGTGTCAGAAGGAAATAACAGAAACGGAAAGAAACATAAGGCAAAGAGAGATAAGTGATAAGGAGGGGTGAGACAACTGAGAGACAAACAAAGCAAATGGAAGCAGGGGCAGTGAAGAGACTAAACTGACTTGACTAAACTGAAAAGAAGCAGAGGTACCAATGGCTAGTGCATGAGGGCACAACATGTCTGGGGATGCATGGCTGGCCTAACATTTCTAGGAGACAGAAAACCCACAGGGCTTAGTGGAAATCCTCAAGAGATGGGAGACAGAGGCAGCTCTGCACCCTGTGCTGTGGTGGGAGGTGAGGCTCCACACAGGTCTGCCAGGAAAACCTGACGCAGGAGTTTGGTGCCGTAATAGAGCTGATGGCCCCTGGCACGGAGCCCTGTGTAATACAGCAGTTGTCAGCAGTGATTTCCTTGCTCTCCCTTTCCTTGCTTCTTATTTCCAATTCTGAGCACTGAGCCAAACTCTTCTATTTTGCAATTTCATGAAGACAATGATACACTAACAAAGACCAGACTTTGTCCCTGTTACCTGAACTTGGTGCATTGATTTCACCTTGATGGTATGGAGGAGCATCAATTTCCAAACATCCTTCCAGGAAGACAAAGTGTTCAAAAAGTGTTTTATACTTCAGCCTTGCCCTGAGAGCTTCAGCAAGCTTTTAATTGTCACCAGGGTTCTGGGACCCAGTTGGCAGTGGCTGCCTAGGGAATACACTGAATTGCTATGTCCCTTCTTGCTAGGGACAGGTTTCGTTCCTGTGCCTCTTTCCCAGTATCAGAGGATGACTGGTGCAGCTACGGGCCACCTCTTCCTAAAGGCTCTGAAACTGGGATCCTCAGGCTGAAAGGAAAAATTGCAGCAAACCTCTACTGAAAGTAGAGCTAAATTCTCACAGATTCACAAATAAAATACATAAATTTAAAGTGCTAAGGTTTTAAATAGAATTTAAAATGAAATTACTATGAAGCGTTAAATGTGCTGTCCTTTCAAAGTTACAATTTCAGCCATGGTTTCCCTTCCTTTATTTTTGCAACCTCTGGCACTAGTGACGCAGGTGGGAGAAGTGCCAACTTTGGCTAACTTGGCTAGCACAAAGGACTGGGATTTGACAGGTGAGAAAAGGATGGGGGTAGGGGACTCCTGGAAGAAATTACTGAATCCATTGCAGAAAAAGAATGCTTTGGAAAATGAGACTTCTGTTTATAATTTAAAATTGTTAAGTCTGCCTCTTTTGTAGGTATGATTGCCATTGTTTTACAAATAATCATACAGTGTTTCTTTTCTTTTCCAAAGTGTGTCTGTTCATTTGCACAGGCAAAGTGCTTCCAAGGCGGGAGCCATCCATCTGAGCTTTGTTGTGCTAGTTGGCCTTCGCTCTGAGCATTCAACTTTTTGTGTAATTTTTAAACACATAGCTTATTTTTGAGGAAAAGTATTTGCTGACTGTCAGAGGTCTTAATGCCATGTAAAAATGTATCAGGCCACGGCGCTATGGATCTTTATACGTATGTGGTAGTTTGCAAATATGTGTTGGCTCCAGATGGGCACAGGTAACTCTATTCAAGCAATAGGTTAAATATTGGTAATTCCAAAAGTGTTTCCTATGTAGTAAGTGTAGATGTAGATTGGGGATGTCCTAAACTGTCTGGAGGCCCTAAGGCATACTGATGGTTCTGCTCTGAGGATGCACAGATTGCTTAAGAGAGTACCCACCACCTATTTATGGATGCAGGTAAGAGAATCCTTTGCTGTGCTGTGCTAGAACAAACACAAGGACAAAATAGAGCTTGAAAAAAAGGCATCAAGCAATAATGAAGTAGTAGTAGTTAGTTTAGCTGCTGTCTGCTTTTGATGACTGGAATCTGAAATTAAACAGAGCTTGTGTTTTGGCAGCGCTGAGTCCTTGTGCGTTTCTGATGAGTCTCTTGGGCTAGGCTCTTAAGAATATTTACATGTCCAGAGATTGAGATATGCACTTAGTGGGGTTTTCAAAAGCGCCCAGGTCCCTAATGCCTCTTGGGTTTGTTGAGAGGATGTGGGGGGTGCATATGCATGCCTGTGTGTACACATGCGGGTATGCATGTAAAAGCTGCTGATCAATTCTATTCTTTTGAAGAAAAAGCATACTCAATTTAATAGGAATTAGCATTCCATCACCATCTGCTGAGCCACTGAGTTATTTCACAAATCCTGTTTTGCTTATATCTTCCTTTCCTATTGTTTTTTGGGTTATTCTTGGTTTCCCCACTTGCTTGTATTTGTGATGCAAAGGGGACACTTGTTAATCCTCGTCCCTTCTGACTTCCGTGTAAAATGGTATCCTCTGATGTATGTCAGCATGTTTAATGGCATGATGTTGTTATGTGTATCATTTATTGCTAAGACATCGATTTTGCAAATTCCACATTAACATGGTTTTGTTGCTCAGCTCTGACAGATTTACATTTCAGAAAGAGAAAAGAAAAAAGCTGTAAGTGACTGAAGTAGGGATTATTTTGTATAAAGTTGCCCTTATGCCTCTGCTATTTTTCCATTAATCTCCCAATCAACAGAAGAGATCAAGTCTTTTCTATTTAATTACATAATCAGTATTTAGCATTTTGGTTACTGATGAGTTTTGAAAAGTGGCCTCCCTAGAACTGTATGAGAAGTGATTTGTGATCCTTATGGAGGCTCTCAACTTGTTAACAGTACTTCTGGGGAAAGCTGAATCGGGACTGCAGCTGGATGTTCTAGTACCCTGTTGTTTTCTTTAAATTTAGTTTCAGCAGAATTTATTTGGTTAGTCCAGTGTCTACTTTTTAAAAAAAGATTAAAAAAAGAAAAAATGAATCCTTTGGTTGCGGAGTCAGTTCAACTTATGTTAGTGTTAAATGAGGCTCACATGTTCCTTGCTTTGTTTACAATTTCAGGTAGCTTTGACATAATGTTTTCTGAAATTTGAGTTTGAGACAAAGGTGTTTGGCTGGAGAGCAGGGAGCTCAGTCAGTTCCAAATTGGGGTCAGAACTGTTTCAGAAAGTCTGAAGCAAACTGTTCAATTTTCTGTTAACCAAGTGATTGCATATTTGGGTCACATGCAGAGTTTTATATGGATTTTCCCTTTTGTAAGGTTGTGGGTGTTCAGGAGCTAGAAAAATCCAGGATTGCATAGATCAGCAGGAATATGACATAATTTTACAGATTTTAAGGGGTATCACTCAAAATTTGAAAATTTGAAGAATCTATTCCTATCAGCTGAACCATGGGAAAGAGGTGTAAGCTGTTCTGGTTTCACTGTTCTAACAATCTGCAGTTGTTCTTGCACAGGTTGTACATGCATTTTTTAAACATTGCTCTGACCAAACCTGGAATTGCATTCTTGTAATAAAGTTTAATGATTGTGTGATAATTGATAACTCACAATTTGTATCCCATAAACGTACCTTTCACTTGCTTTGCCTGTTCACAATATTTTATGTAAAACATTGTTTTTTCAAGGCAAGATCTGGGACTGGCAGTCTAATTTCAGGGTTAATACTTGGTCACAGTGTGGCCAAGGGCAAGTCAGTTTAACCCAAACTCAGCCAAGTATTTAGGCTTCCAGTTCCTGTTCCCTAAATTCCGGGTGCATTTGGAGCTTGGGTGTTTGATTCAATCTGTACTGGTTTGTTCCTCGTTTTTCCTGCAGCATCAAAAGCTCTAGCAGTGGCTAATGAGTAGCTCTTGCTGAGAGCAGAAAGTCTGGAATCCAGACCTGGGAACAAGCAGTATCGGCAGCACAAGTAGCACAGGCTTTCTTTTAATGAGAGACTCGAGGCCTTTGGAGTGTCACAGAAAGAGTCAATCTGTCCATTGCATAGTGAAGATAAAGTATTCTGAAATATGTTAAGAACTTCAAAAGAGCATGCCTTCTAAGAGGAAGAGACAGCAGCCTTCTCAGTATGCAGACTTCTTTGTAAGTCTAGATTACTCAGTCTATATTTACTCATACTTTGGCTGGATTTTGTTAATAAGTTTAATTTAAAAGGCTGCCTGTGTAGTGACTGGATCGGCTGGGTACAGGATTTTGAGTGTTGACCAAGTAACAGCAAGTGCCTGGCATTCCTGACCCTGCTGAGAATTCACTCTCTGGCACAGACTTCTAGCATGTAGTTTTCTTCAGAACAACTTTAAGGATATCAGAGCTATAATGTAATGTCTGATGTTTCCATTACGAAATTAATAAAACCCATAACCAAACCCTAAATTCTGGTAATATATAATACCATATATATACANCCCCCACGGATATAGCAAATCAAGAATTGAGTCATATATCATATTTCATTAGATGGAATTGTTGACTTTTGTACAACATAGGACCATGACTGGCATATTGCCCAGTTTTTATAAATTAATTAATTGTTTAATGCCAGATACTTCATCTTACTTTATTGATGGTAGGTCGTTTCTTGGCGCATGAGGAGTTACTGCATCATTTGCTGCTTATTACAGGGCTATGAGTTTGTAAAGCATGTAAGAAAGAATGATGAGGATGCTAGGAACTTACAGAACTGGTCAAACACCCACATCACATTGTATGGCAGATCTTGACCAAAGCTAGTAAGTGCTTTACATGAAGTGGCATGCCCTTTGGCCTTGAAAAATTTCTGTTGTGATAATACTCCCAAGTGGCAGAATCTTTTGTTGAGACTATGTGACATTGTGTGGGTTGTTCAACTAATCACGTTCTTTTTTTTTTTCTTTCCATCTTTTTTGATCGTGTAAGCCCTCTCTGAAGAAAAGAAGTCACTCATTAACCAGTAAGCTTGTTTGTATCATGCTTCATGCCTTTTCCTTTCTCTTTGATGTGGTTTCTTGAGCGAAAGCTGTTAAATTGGTTAAATACATTTTGACGTGTACCTAGATGTCTTCACTGGTATTCATGCAAATTGATTTAAGTTAGGGCAGATTGCACTAAGTTGTACAGAAGAACTGGTACGTAAAAAATTTAAATCAGTGGAAATTCTTGTCTGAATAGTTCTGAGTCTCTTAACACCATTAGTCTGGAAGCAGAACCTCTGGTTTATCAGTTGGCGAGATTTTTTGCTGAAAGCCATCTTGGCTTGTCTCTGTGAGGTGCATCTAGACTGCCTGCTGAAACTCCCACATCAGCGGGGAGTTCTGTCATTGCTCAAACGTTCCTGTATGAACCAGTGCTTGTAAGGGTTCTTGGGATCCCAGAATACATGGCTTGCACAACTTGAGCTTCCTTTCTAAATAAAACTAAGCTGCCACTGCTGAACTGTGGCCAGAACTGTGCTGTTGCAGCTCGACAGCTGTGGCTGTTCATTGATTCAGTGTGGTAGCTGCAGACCTTACGTTCCATCATGTGAATGGGTACTTTTTTTCCTTTATGAGCATATGGGGAATTTTGATGGAGTGGGCCCGTTCTTGTTGATGCCGGCAGCTGTGGAGTTGACTGTAGTGGCCTCAGCTGGTTGCCTGGACAGACTTCCCGATGCTTTGGGTCATGCTTAGCTCTGAAAGATTTGCTCTGCATTAGAAAGGAGGCTTAATAATAATGCTTTATATAGATCTGCATGTGACCCATTAATGGTGAAATGCTTGGAGCAGAGTTAACGTTACACCAGCAGCTCCCAGAACATCACCATGCAGGAGGAACGCGTATAGGAACACGCTCAAGATTCCTACCTCCCAGGCAAGTCACATTGCAAACATATTTCTCTTCTATTCCTATTTATCTGGGGTATCCTTTTATAACTCAGTTCATCTGTCTTCCTAAAAATAATCTACTGTGATCTTGTTGCTCCTGTTTGTCTAAGAAGTTACATGTAATGAAATACAGGGTTCATAAATATTAGTGGGATAAGGATGTTTGTGACTATAAACACTCCTGTAGTACTTCGGTGCATTTCTTTGTGTGATTTGGAGATCTCTTTGTAGAAGCAGCAGTTTCACTTCTTGGGAAACAGGTTCTTGAGATTCCCGGTGGCCTGAGGTTTTTTATTTCTTATGCAAATGGCATCTGCCACTTCAATCTGTGCTCTGAAAATGAAATGGGACTTGGTTTTATTTTTCATGTTTATAAGTTGTATGAAATTTGTAAAATTAGAAAATACTGTTCAGATATTTTATTGATAGTATCTTAGTGTGACTTCAAATGCTACACATTTCCATATACATCTACTCTTAAATTATTCATATTTTTTAAGAAAATAACAATCTTTTTTTGTGTTTTGATTTTGTTGGCTGCTGGGACAAGATTTGCTGTTGGGTCCATCAGAAATCCCTAAAGGAAGTTTAGATGCAGGCCATGCTCAGGGTAGTGCAAACATAGTCAAGAGCTGTCTTTGAAGTCCAGGCACGTCCTACAATTCATACTTTAAATATCTTGGAATAGAGATCTTTGGTGAAGCACTGTGATGTGGTGTGGAGATCCTGGAGCTGTCGTTCAGCTGACTGATGAGTAATGAATTACAAGAGAGTCATTCCATTGTATGCAACACTACTTTGTCTCCCTGCATTTATATAAAAATGTATATAAAAAGGTATTACCAGAATGCTGTTTTCATTTTTGTAGCTGCAATATAATAATGTCTCACATGAATTAGAAGAATTATATTAGATTTTATAATTATGCATAAACTTAGCACAAGAGAAAGCTTCACTTTCTTAAATACCCTTGTACAAGTGTTGTTGAATTCAGAGATATTTTATAACTCTTGTAGCCATGAGAGCAATAACAAGTATTTGATTTTTAGGGCACAGCTTCTCGCACTCCATAATTTTGATTAAAAGCAGTAGGACCCAATTCAGCTGCTTGATTAATTTGTTTCAAAAAACCCCTCGGTTCTCTCTATTGCTGTCAGAAATCGTTCTTACCGTTTTCCCCAAGTGCTTTGGAGAAATCCACGCTACTGCTAGCGGAAAGTTTAGTGGAAGAAGTGGAAGAAAAAGTTATAAAATATTCCATATGAAGGCGATGACGCTTTGAGCTTGAGACTGCGGGGTGCTGAGCGCTCCAGTCTTGATCCAGCAACGTCCTTAAGCACCTACTGAAGTATGAACTCTAATGGTTTGCTGACATAAGCCAGAGTGTTCAACATTTGCAAGACTGGAACGTATGCACTTTATTTTGGGGGGCAAAATAATTTTTTTTTTTCTTTCAAGTGCATCAGAGCAAGGATATTTTTGTTTTCTTTGAAAACATAATGTACTGAGGCAAGCAAAGAGTTCTTGCCATCATTTAGTGCTTAACCTCTAAAACAAGGGGTTTGGATTTTCTCCAGAGCGTTAGGATGCCGTGAGCTGTGTCAATATGGCTAAAAGAACAGCTTCAAGTACTGGTACGCTTTTATAATTGGACTTATTCCTTCATCGTTATGTTTTTTTTTTTTTAAGGAGGCAGACAAAAATCTCTTTTTAGATATATATTACCATTTTCATTTGCAGATCATTTGCCACTTCTGGTGGCCCTGTCATCCTTGTCTCTGCATGGCCATGTCTTGGGACATTCTTGGCGCAGGAGGAGAGGTCTGAAGAGGCTGCCATGCTCATTCCTGCTTGGTTCCAGCATCCCCTGCAGTTCCAGGGGTCTGAGAGCTGTGTTTCATTTGTTTAGATCTGTTTTTGAAAACATGCATCTTAGTTCAGTGTGGGGCACTTCTTTTCCATCTGAGCACTCAGAACGTCAGTAGATCTCTACAAGTCGATCCCAGCTGTGTACAAGCTGCCTGTTCATTTTGGGTGCTCACCTAACCAATTCAGCAGAATATTTTATTTTTGTAAAGAGTATTTTTCAATCACAGTGGCAAACTTTGTGCAGATGACTCTCTGCCAGCACATACTCCTTTAAGTTATTAAAGATGTGCTAAGATGCAAGACATTAAGCTGTGTTGTAGGTTCAAATTGTTGGCTGTCTGCCCTGTGTGAACTCATAGGAACCTTTTAGAGTGTGGGGAGTTAGCAATCTATATGAAATATGGCAATCAAGAAAGAGGAAAAACAGGTAGTTTACATGGCATTGCCATAGTATTTAGAGGCACAAACCCAGGGAATTACAAATAATTGAAGCTAAACTACTTTTGATCTAGCAGACAGGCTGGCTTCTTGTTTCTCTAATCGGGTGGAGCATTCTGGCAAAGGACAGACCAGAAACTCTCCCTCTCCCCTCAGGAGGTTGAGTGCTGCGAGGGAATTCTGCTCTAGGCACAAGACATCTTGCCCATCCTGCCAGCCACCTTACTCTGCCTGTTATTTATGACAGGCTGGAACAAGATTCTTCAGAAAGCTATTAGTATCGTCACATTGCATTAAATCCTCTATCCACAATAATTTAACACCAAACAAAACATTTATATAGCTGCAGGGCAGTAACTGGAACTTTTAATGATTTATTAAGAGAAGCGTAACTCTTATGCATTAACCATACTGGAATGTAGTATTTTGTACTAAGTGCTGTATTTAAAGATCTGTCTTAGTGTATTTATGCAGTTTGGCCTAGTTATATGTTTCTGTGGGAAATGTAGTCCCGTAGTTATATTATTTCCTGGCTTTCTATGTGTTAAGTTTGGGATGAATCTATTCGTTTCCCCAGTTGATTGCTTGCTTCCTCTTTAGAGAGAGGGAAATATTTTCATAGCTTTGGCTTTTTTGCTAAAAGATTTTTCCTAAAATCTAGGTTTTGCCTCATGGGTTTGACAGCGTGCATATTTATGGCAAGTGGAGGAATTTTCCATCCCGTTAAAGTTTCGACAGATAATTCCAGCTGATTCTCCTCCAGAACAAAATAAATGCTGTTACTTTGTGAGGAGTTGTTAAAAGCTTTGAAGTCCTTAATAGAATATGATACCTTTCGTGTAGTCATCAAATAGTATTTGGAATTCTCTTGGCTGGTGTACATAGGAGGGAGTTTTGCTGGCCAGTTATGGGCTTCTTCAGCTCTACTTGTTTCAACAGTAGCTGAATAACAGCAAAACACTCCGATGGTTCAATCCCAGTTAATGACTGTTCTGAAAGAAAGACAATGCAAGGGAAAGAGAATGTCAGAGCATGGGTGAAAGTATTGGCTGGCAAGAATCCTATTGACTTGTATTATGAAATACCCAGTGGATATATATTGAAAAAATAGGGTAATTGTTTTGAGAGTTTTATCAGCTCTCTGTTGATGTGACATATTTTTGGCTGTTTCTCACGTTCAGTAACCTTCCGTAGTGAAATATGAAAAGGTATGGTCGTTTAGTGGATATGATGTACCAAACATTAGTAAAAGACAGTGTTTTTTCTGAAGCTCATTTTTATAATACATATGAGAACGGAGAAATGTATTATTTCTGTGCAATAAGAAAGATGAATCTTAAGATACTTAAAAGTACTGAAAAATTACATGAAAGCTTGAGGCTTTTTTGTTTAGGGTTTTGGTGAGCCATAGATTTCAGTTTAAACTGTAGACAGTTTGTGTGCTGTCTTCATGCTTCATAACAACAGAACAAATCAAAAGCAAATTACATTATCGCAAAGAAATTAGAGTAACAAAGAAACAGTGTGGAACAAAATCTCAGTGTTAGCTCTATGGAAAAAATATTTTCTCAGAGAATTTCTTGGAATAGAAATGCATTAGCAGATAAATATTTAGTCTTTTAATACTGCATAACAAAATGGCAATTTGCATTTTGAACAGTAGCTGGATATACAGAACTTAAACAGAATTCACAGTATCTGGAGGGGTTTTCTTCAAAACCTATTTGGGTTTTTTCCAGGTTTGTCTTCTCAGAAGATTCCACATAAGCCCACAAGAGACTTTTAGACTGTCTATAATACAACATCATATTTAATTTTTCAATATTAAAAAGAAAGAAAGGGTCTAGGAAAAATTACAAGCAAGGAGTGTTTGTGTACAAACTGCAGTATTTCTTCAGGCAGGAAGGTCTTCTCTTCTATTGCAAGTTCTACAATAGAAGGTGGTTTGCTATCATATGTAATGACAGATGAGAGGTAACAATGTGATGGTTGATTTGAAAGTGATCTCGGGTTTGTTTTTAGGTTTTGTTTTTTTTCCCCCTACTAACTCTGATACATCAAGTGTGATGGAGGGAGTTGAACAGACACCTGAGAGGAAGAAATCTTTTTAATGTCACAGCTCCTCTCTAGGTCTAAATTTTGATCCAGAGGATCAATTAGCTGAACTAGAAATAACTAATGAATGGCTTCAGCTTCTGACCTGGCAGTGTAATAATAGGATAGCGGTGGCCCCTATGGTGGGAATTGTTGTTATGGGTTTTTTTCTTTGTTTGTTCTTTTTTCAGAGCCCCACATTCTGGCTCTGGCCCTGGCTGGTGAGAAGGTGCTGAATCCATGGCACCCAGCTTCCAAATTTGGAGATGATGGATGCTTCCTGTACAAGTAATGCCAAGCTCCCTTGGAGTGCATGCCTTATGTGAAATAGCAGTTTCACCTTTGATTAGTTGGCTTATAAAAACTGCTGGATATTGCCACGTAGTTACACAGCCCCACAGTTGGGCACCCTTCAATTTAAGTTCAGAGCGTTTGGCAGCCTGATATAAGGCATGTGGATGATGCTCAGCAAGTAGTCAGAGAACTAAAAGTCATCAGTTGTCTCTTTTGTGCATCCATTTTCAATAATTAATTGAGTATCCTGTGACTTCTTAATTTGGAGAGTGGTGATGCTAGTTCTGTGTGACCAGAACAAAAGCTTTTGTTCTTAAATGTGAGAAATAGTAAAGCTGAGCCTGATTTTACCAATATGAAATAGCCTGTAGTGGTGTAAAATTCAGTGATAACTATCAGAACGTTATACCAGTTTTTACTCTCAGGAGCACTGATAGCTGATAGACTTCAGGGAAGCATTCTTTACTACATCTCTCTGAGCATCGAGGTAGTCTCCTTTGCAAAGCAAATTGGTGCTTAGGGTACACTTAACTGAAAAGGCGTCTCCTTGGGCTAGAAGTTGCACTTCTAGGGTCACTAATGATTGTGTAGAAACGGGAAAGTGTGTCAAACTTTTTCTTTTGCCCCTAGATTTAGGGGTATGTTAGGTTGTTTTCAGTGTCTGTATGAAACTGTCTGCAGGTCCTGTGGCTGGCTCTGTGCAGTTGCATTCACAGGTCACTGTAAATACACAGAACTGGGAGCTGGGTAGATTCCAGAAGAAACCTCCAGAGAGTGTCTGCTCCAGCCTCCCCCTTGAAGCAGATCTTGTTAGAACAGTTTGCTCAGGGCTTTGGCCAGGCAAACCTTGAATGCCTTCAAGTATGGGAGCTCCACAACTTCTCTGGACAACCCATTCCAGTGTTTGACCACCCTCTTGGTGCTTGGGTTGTTTTTTCTTCTTTTTTCTCTCCTTTTTAACATGTATGAATTTCTTGTTTTCTGGCTTGTGACTGTTCTTTATTGTCCTTCCACAAAATTCAGGCTCCATCTTTTCATGTGCTCCTGCTAGGTAGACACTCACTTAACCTCTTCTAAAGACTGAACAGACCCGGTTCTGTTTGTACCCCGTGTTCCAGTCCCTTGCTCACGTCAGTGGCCCACCATCAATGCCTTGTACTGGACACAGCACTGCAAATCTGGTCTTAAAAGTGCTAAATAGAGGGGAAATTATCACTTCCCTGGACCTGCTCTATGATGTTGCTAATAAAGTCCAGTATGGGGTTGGCTTTCTTCCCCTCAAAGGCACACTTCTGACTTGTGTTCAACTTGTTTTCCACCAGTCCCACAGGTGGTTCTCTGCCAACCTGTTTCATAGCCAGTTGGCCTCCATCCTGTGCTGTTGCACAGGGATATTCCACTGCAGGTGCGGGACCCTGCACTTGTGTTTGAGCTTCATGGGGTTCCTGTCAGCCCACTTTTTACAGCCTGTCAAGGCCCTTATGAGGAGCAGCCCCACCATCCAGTGTATTGACTGCTGCTCCCAAGGTGCTGTCTTCCAGACTCTCTGGGAGTATACTCTATCCTATAATTCAGGCTGTTAAATAAATTATGAGTCTCTGCAAATTGTAGATGCAGAATCTCTCTATCTTGGTCTCTGAAACTGGTGCATAGAAATCTCACTTGGTCTCTGACCTTTAGATCTGAGATACTTTTCTTACTCCCTTTTGCGTCAGTGAGTCCAGTGATGCCCTTGCAAGGGGTGACCCGGTGTTACTTCAAATAGTTTCTCCCTCTGTGAGTGGCATCACATTTTATTCATTAAAAACATGGGGGAGAGTTTTGCAACATTGCAGAAGGGAAACCAAGGCTGAAGACGGGTGGCAGGGTGTGAAGAGATGTGCACAGGGGGCGAGCAGGCTGGAGCTCAGCGCCCATCTCTTGGCACCAGAGGCACAGCCTCACCATCCCAAGTGCGAGTGCCAGGGCAGTGGCTGCGATCCTGGGAAAACCAGCAACAGCTCAGCAAGCCTGAGATTCAGGCTGTTATTTGAGGGGAGGTGTGTGTGACCACCTGTGGCCATCACTAAGCCATGGAGCCTAGGGGTGCCAGTGGATAAACAGTGTATGCCCTGAGGTATTCACTGAAAACATAACTTCTGGTGTATCTGATGAGAAACTGCATTTTTCAAACTATCTTTGTCAGCCTTTCAATGAGCTGGTGGAGGATTTTTGTCTCTGGCACTACTGTTAATGTGTGAACTTTCTACTCGTGCGCTTGTGCTTCTTGTTAGAGCATTCAGATCTAGTGCCTCAGAGTGGGATGTTCTGTTATTTCAGTCATTTGGTGCAGTGATTTATTATTAATTATGCTTTCACAGCCGAGCTGTCGCGTTACTTCATTGCATTTATCCTTCGCCAACACGTAAATGGGTTATTTGTGATGAGACAGCTATGGGTTGCTACCCAATGTGGATTTTGCAACTTCAGCCTGAGAAGGATAATTCCCTTCTGCACTCAGCCTTTGGAAAGGGATCGCCATGAGAGGTTTCAGGAAACCACAGATCTGTTTATTGCCTGATGGAGAAAGAAAACATGTATGAGGCTGTGGAAAATGGCATTGATTATTTTAAGAATTAACATTGTGCAGAGAGGAAACAGAAACTGCCAGTGTAAAAAGAGCTGTGCGGGTTCTGCGTTTCACACAGCCTTTTCATGCCCCTTCCTCTATCAGTGCTGAAGGACGCCAGGGATGTCCCTGCAGAGAGTTGGGCAGTGTCCCCCTCCATGTGTGGCCTCAGGTTGCTTCTCTGCTGTGGTGTCTTAAAACAGCCAGATGGGAGACCCATGGGAATTTGCTGCTGCTTGGGCTTCTCCATCTGTTTTACCTGCTTTTGTGCTTGTTCTGCCCGTGCTCTGGAAGAGAAATGATCTTGGCACACTTGTGGGATGGTTGGTGTGTTAAAGCAGGTCACGAATCCTCCTGTAAAGCCAACGGGAATGGTTAGCAGCAGGGCTCTCCCCGAGCTCACACCTCCCCTTACGCAGGTCTGTTCTTCTGGCGGTGCGGGGGCAGCGATGCTGCTGCAGGGTCAGTGGCTGCTGAGCTCCCAGCTTGGCTCCAGCAGCAGATGGCTGGATTTTGGCTGGGCATCGTGCTCCCTCTGCGCCTGCACAGCTCCGGCTGCCACCCAGGAAAGGGACTGTTGCACCATACAGAGCCCTGACCCGTTCTCAGGTTATGCCAGTCTCGAGGCCCTTTCCATTCAGGAAGGTGAATTCTCCTCTAGAAGGTGCTGAGGATGAAATCTTGGGGCAGGTTTGGGGAATGCCAGCAGTTAGTACCCTTACAGATTCAGTGATGAAAGTCAATTAAAACAGTAGGTTTGTTTTTTTTTTGCAGGAGTTATTCTAGGAATGTTTAATATTTGTTGAAGATGTGTTACACCACTTCTGTGGTAGAGGAGCGATGCTTTCAAAGGCTGTTTCGCAGTGGGTGAGGATCTGGCCTGCTTTTCACGCTGCTGCAGTGCAGGTCCCATGTGCTGCAAGAGGCAGAGGGCTGAGTTCTGCTCCAGTGCTCATCCTCAGCCGTGGCTTTACTCCGTGAGAACCAACCTCAGGTCTGACAGCCTGGAGTTCTTTCACACAGAAGTCGCATTATATTTCAGCCACCTTAAGAAGGTTTCCTGAAATCTTCTAGGTGAAACCGGTGCTTTCAGATTTTAAAGAATCCATCGCATTTTGTTGTTTTGAGCTTCATAAAGATGCTCAGTCGCACGGATGGGTCACAGTGCTGCGTTTTTCATGAGTCTGTTGCTTCCACAGAGCTGCCCGCAGCTCCCGGCAGCTGGATGGGAGCTGTATCCCTATCCCTAATGGCACTCACGACCAGATTGCATTTGGAACCACAGAGCTGGAGAGACATTTTTGAGAGGGTTACTCTGGATTTACCTGCAGTCAGACTCTGGTCCCTTTGACTGAAGTCTGTTTAAGCATGAGAAATCATTTTGTGTTTGCCTGTTGTAAATTCGTATCAGGTATCTTAGTCTGTCTTGAAATGAGCCCGTCACTTCCAAGGCTAATGCTACTTCTCTCTTGCACTGTTGCCTCAAATAGTTGCTGTATGTTTTCTGGTCTGGAGAGAATTCCTGTGACTCTCAGAGATATTTATTTTGTAATTAGGTAATCATGCTTTTTTTTTCTTTTTCTTTTTAAATTTATCTTTATACAGTTGTTCAGTGAAAAAATAAGTGGAGCAGAAGGAACAAAGTTAGATGAAGAATTTCAGGAGATGGAAAGGGTAAGGAAAATAACATCTTTTTCAGTATTGAAGAATTTACTATTGTAGAATCAAAAATGCTTCATGTTTCCAATGATAGAACAGTATTGTAAATCTGTCTGGGGGGAAAATCCCACCATGTGCTTCCAAACAGAAATATAGAAATATATAAGGCTAAGTGCAAATTTATCCATGAGCCTTGTCAGCTCAGCCAGGGGAGAAGAGGAATCAATAAGGGCTGTCTGAGCAGAGGAAACAGGTTCCACTGACACCTCTCCAAAGTGGGGAGAAGCTCCTCCAAGAAGAGGGCAGACCACCAGGGGGTTCCTTTTGCCTCTCTCTGTGGGGGAGACAGGGAGAAGTCTTCAGTCTCCAGTGAGTCTTTGTAAATATCACAATGCCTGCCCATCTGATATTATTCATGATACCAGTCCAATGACCAGGGTCAGTTTTTCTCCTGATACAGAACTATATCTCATAAAGTTTACGTGAATTGTTGTAGAAATTGAGATGTCCGCCACCCACTTATTAGTTGTGTTGCAAATTAAATTGTGTGGCTGCCAGTTGCTTTTTCAGCTTTTCTGTGATGGTTTTGGGGTTTTTTTATTGCTTTTGTCTTCCTGTGTATTTTGTAATGTTCATAGTAGACCTAAGTCACAGCTTTTACTGTTGGCAGATTGAGGAAATAAGTCTTGCGTGAGTTGTTATTTTTCCAAAATGCACTTTTAAATTTATGATCTAAACAGGTTTCTAGGTTTTACTTTCTTTGGCTACAGAATAATTATTTCCTTTCTCTGTATTATAAGGGGAAAAATAATGTGCAGGCCCTAAGGGAGGAAAAGGGAAACAAACTAGAAATGTGATTTTTATAGCATTTTAGAAACTATAAAATGGGAAGACAGTACAAACTACTGTTTTAAAATGCCCTGACCCCAAGATTTTGAGGGGTATGTTCAATCTTTTTCACCTGTGGAGAAAAGCAGTCTTACTAAAGACTGTTGGGCTGGCAGGAAAATTGTAGTCTAGAATGTGTAAGCACCAGTCAAGACTGATGGGCTGGAAAGGAGAGCCCACATTTTGGTATAAACCCTCTCTCCTTCCCAGTACTACCTGCCAATGAATATGTTTCTGGTAAAATCCTGTCATAAATATGACATGGCTATGCATTTCAAGCTACAATATTTGCTTTATTTCATAATCAGCTAGAATAGTATATTATGTTGAATAAAATGATAAATTTTCTAGTAATTGGTTTGCTTTTTGCCAACTGTGTTACATTTCTTTTCCAGAAAATTGATGTTACTAATAAAGCTGTAGCGGAGCTTCTGTCCAAATCCACAGAGTACCTTCAGCCAAATCCAGGTAGGATAGGAACAAGGGCTCTTGGGTTTTGCTGAACATTGTCATCTTACTTGGAAATTCATCCTAGGTAAAGAAAAGCTAATTAGGTCATCATTGTGAGCCTTCTGGGTGTCTTAGAGAACTTTACCTGTGTGTGCAATGAACAACTGTAAGATTTACATGTGGTAAGTCTGATCTGGGGTACGTTCAACTTGCAGCACAAGGTGCATGTGGCTTACTGGGCATGTGCAGGTCATGCGTGTGTGATGTGTCTTGGACCAGCTTGGGCCTCTGGTAGAGCACCTGTGTTCGTGTTTATGCTGGATTTCTTGCAGTGGGGGTATGGAGCCCTTCCGTGAAGAGAACACCAATTGTTTGGGTTTTGTTAGCAGAGGTATAAAAAGCCATTGAATTTAACTCCTAGGCTGCTGCCATCAGAGGTTCTGGGGGTGATGTGGCCATGGGGAAGAGGGCTGTTTCTTGCTCACCTGGTATTTGAATGAAGTTTTGCATTTTCTGGACACTGCTAGGTCTCAGTGGATTGTGGATCATCAGTTAATAAAGGTTTTCAAATGTTGCTTTAAGAAACAAGAAAGGAGACACCTTTACATTTGCAGTCACTCAGAAAGTTTATCTGTGATGACCTTGATTTGCTGTCCAAACTGGCTGTTGGAAGAACCTTCAGTTTCTGAGAACTGTTTGACTGAATTCCTGTTTAGTTGGCTGTACCAGGGACTTTAGAGACGGCTGTCTCTTGTGTGTACCTTATGAGATTCATGTCCCCGAAGAAGTTTAATGGGTTATGCCCACATAAGGATGATAGGAGTCAGTCCTTTACCAAGACCCAGCTGGTGTGTTCAAGATGAAGCTAGTCACCATGGTCTGCATTCCTCAGGAGTGCCCTGCCCACAGTCAGTACTGTGTTGGAGACGCTGTTGAGTGGTAATTGTAAAGAGTAGATTGGAAAAACTCTCCAAGAATCAGTGCATGTTTTTTTCATGATCCATGCAAGATAACGATAAATTAATTTGTATGTAGTGGGCCATTCTACAGCATAAATTTCAATGTCTTGATTTCTCACAAGCAAGAGAGGGGAAGAGAGAGAGAGCGCATGAAACTGGCTTTGGCTGTGTTTGTATCTATTCTGCATTTGCTTTCTGCAGTACTTCTAATCAAGGAGTTCACAAGCAGGAATATTCAAAGGAATGTGAGCATTGATGAATGTCCACAGAAGGTGATGACCGCTCCCGCTATGCATCTGCCTGGAGAAATGATGCTAATTCAGTTGTGAATAAAAAATAGCTCCATATGACCCTTATTGTTGAATGGATGCTTATCTCAACTTTGGCTGTGAAGTACTGACAACAAAAAAACCCTACAAATCTACAGACCAGCTTAGTGACTTGCTTCATGACATGACTTTGTTAAAAGATTTATTGCTCTAAATGTTTTTAAAGTGTTTTTATAATTTATATTCTTCTTTATTTGTCCTTCTTAGCGTACAGAGCCAAGCTGGGAATGTTGAACACTATGTCCAAGATCAGAGGACAAGTTAAAACCACAGGCTATCCCCAGACAGAGGGACTCCTGGGAGACTGCATGATACGGTATGGCAGAGAGCTTGGCGATGATTCTATGTTTGGTGAGTTTGTGTATCTCCTCTGTGAAAATTTCAGCATAAAATTCTTTGCAGAGTATTACTCGATGACATAACCTATAAATAGCTACTGCTATTTACCCTCCCTGCAGGTAAGAGGGAAAGTTAAGTACGGTGACCAGGGGGGATTGATGTAATTAACACGTTGCTTCTGCATATTCTCCACCTCTGTGGCAAGTGGCTTTGATAACACCACTACTGATGTTGTCTGATTCATATTACCAAAAGCATTTCAGTTTCTAAGTTGCCAAGCCTAAATAACGTCGAGTGATTCTTAGATGCACTGTGTTTCTTGCAAAGCTTAAATAAAAGTGGTTACCCTGTATTTGAGAAGTAAACCAAGGGAAAACTTTTTCATAGGGAAAAAAAAAAGTAACTTTAGGTGACTTTTTTAAAAACAAAGAAAATAATGATCTGGTGTTTCTGTTTTTGGAGCAGTGCATCTTCAATATGCATATTTTCTTGTTTTCATGAAAATGAACTCTAGCTTGGCCATGCTACAATTCTTTGGTAAATCAAATCTTACCTGTTTCCTCTCAAGATATTCTGGTATTTCACAGCCAGAACCTAGACAGAGGTCTTGCCTGCTGAGTATGGGCTTGCCTGGAATGAATCTGAAGTACTGTCACGGATCTGCTCACTGGGTGCTTTTTGATATGGCTGGGATTGAGAAAGAAACGAGAAGAAATATATGAGAAAAGAAGAATCCTGGTTTGAAGAGAGAGAGGGGACAAGGGCTGAGAGAGGGTGGTGTGTGCCAGGACTGCATGCAGGAGCGGTACAGAACTGGCTGGCTCTGCTGTGTACTGGTGTTAGTATCTGAAATTGTACACGCAGTGGTTGACTGGAAACAGTAACAGCCGTGTAGGCGTAGGGACCTCACGCTCGAGTCCCAGTCGGTGCTGCGTAGGCAAAGGTGCTGCTGGTAGCCAAAGACTCATCTATCCTCCTCACCACCAGTGAAGTGGCACGACTCCTCTGTGAGCTGGATGTTTTTGTGGTTTTGCAAAAGCAAATGGGATTCTAAATAAAACTAGAAAAGGGGAAAGAACATTTCAAATGCTGCTCTGCGGCTGGTGCTCACATGCTTAGTAAAGTATACAGCTGTGTTACATAGGTGGTTTTAAAGAAGCAGCAACAGTTTGACTGAAGGGAGGTTTGGAAATAATGCATGCTGTGTGTGAAGAAGCTGTGAAAAGTAATTTTGTGATTAAAAAGTTACTGACTTTTTGTGCATTTTACTAATATCACTAAAGTTGTACACAATAATCAGCTTGGTTTGCAGCTCTCGAAGTGGAGAAGGTTTGTAATGTATGCAAGTACAGTAGGGAAAATAGCATGTTTAGTTTTTCCCTGGTGCCCTTTGGGAAAGAATCTTTTGGAATAAAAATTTTCCAGCTCTAGTTTTCTGTAAGGGACAAGCAAGTGCATAGCTTGCATTATTTCTTTTACTCTTGGAGGGCCTGCAGCAGATAGAAATATATCTATTGGAAATAGCTGTTTTGTAAGACAAATTTTCTGGTTTTACATATATTGAGATATAAGTAGCCTGTTCTTTACCCCAGGCCTTGCACTACTGGATGCTGGTGAGAGCATGAAGCAAATGGCAGAAGTGAAGGACTCGCTGGATATTAACGTCAAACAAAATTTTATTGATCCTCTGCAGTTATTGCAGGACAAAGATTTAAAAGAGATTGGGGTAAGTTTTCCAGGGTAAAAGCTTCATTTATCAATAGTCAGAGTCAATCAGACTCTAGTTCTGAGATATTTTTTCTGGGAAGATTTAAGGTAAATAAATTTCCTGGCCTTCAAGTTTGTCTTTCTAGCAAAACAGTGGTGAAATCTGCTTGAAATCCATGCCTGGCTATTTCTCACTTGTCTAACTTGCTCAGTTTGCTGTATTGCTTGTACATTTAGTACAAGAAGGATAGTGAAGAAAATTGTATCTTTATTTTTCTGCTATTTTATTTGAACTGTCATTTTAATTAGTTTTTATGTAGATGTGAGTGGGCTGTGACTTACTGTGACTGATTATCCTGTCTTGCCGTCTCTGCCAGCCTAAAGCTGTTTATAACAGAGGATGCATGTAACTGTTGAAAAAGGCCACTTAGGGCAATGACAGAATGATCTGAAAAGTGCCATATGCCACTGTAGGAAAAATATAGGAAGCTGAGGACCACATTTTTAACCTTCAGAATTAAATTTTTCAGTGCTTTTGTTTACAACGTGACAATTCAAAGAAAACCAGGCAGTCTCTGTCTCAGTCTGTTGATTCCAATAGACTTGGGGAATAAGCAAGTTAAAACCCTGATGAAATGCAGAAATGAAAGTTATTTTATTTGTTTACACGTAAATGGATGTGGAAAGCATGGCAAAAAGATAGTAATAATATCCTGATGTCTGTAGCTGTCTCCTATGGTACACAACTGTTTTCAGTTGTAGTTCTTCTGAGCTGATGAAAAGAAATTGTTTGATGTTAGCTTTAATGAGCATTTTGTACTGTCACTTTGAGTCTGCTCTGTAAGTCTGTCAGTCCCATGATTTTTGGCAATAGAAAAGCTTGTGTAGTTATATCAGATAGAAGTGTCAAGTTGACACCTAACAAAGAAAACAAGAATATGAGATTTATTGGAGGACTGCTTGTGGAATGAGAGGGGGGAAATAACCCTCTAACTTTTATCTGTCGTATTGCAAATAATTCAGGAGGTAAAATTGAATTAGATGTAGTATATGGGGACACACACATACTTAAATTGGATCCTGCTTCTCATTTAGACTGTCTGAGGTGTTGCACGTTTATTGAAGTCTGTAAGTTGGTGCTGAAGTTCAGCAAATCAAGATCGCCGGTTCCCCAAGTGATAGCAAATGGCTGTTTATTTAAAGTTTATACAGTTTAAAATGTAATTTGTGTACAGCCTTAGACTTAATTGATGCTGCCTTAGATCAAAGGGAAGGAATAGATAATCTCTGAGCCTTATATTCCTTTTATTCTGCATATATTTGCATCCATAACTGAAATTTCCTTAAATCACAATGTATTTGCTTGGGCATGTCCTGTTTGGACCTTCTTATAAATGTTCTTTCTTTTTCAGCATCACTTGAAGAAACTAGAAGGACGCCGTTTGGATTATGATTATAAAAAGAAGCGTCTTGGAAAGATACCAGATGAAGAAGTTAAACAAGCAGTAGAAAAATTTGAAGAGTCAAAGGAATTGGCTGAAAGAAGCATGTTCAATTTCTTAGAGAATGATGTAAGTCTGTCCTGCAATTTTGTTTGCTGCAGTGCATCCAGGAGGGCAATGTGTGTGGGACTGGATAAAGCCTGTCCCATCCTTCACTTCTCTGCCTGGCAGCACAGAGTTGTGCCTCTTCCCTCTTTTAACCTCCTGGCAGAGAGAAACACAACACACAGCAGTAAATGGGAGAACTCAAGAAGTCAGGACTTTCTCCTGGAGATACAGCAGCTGAGAAAAGCTTGTCATGGACGACTTAAGTAGTTTTACAGTCTATGAGCAAGTAGAGTGCAGTTTGATCGGTGGGAGGGAGAAGGTTTGGAGATGAACATAGTCACAGACCTGCTTCCGAAACCATCAGCAGTACAGTACATACCCTGTGCTTCCTGAGTCGTAGTTCACTTGTAGTTAAAATTGTGTGGCTGATTTGAAATCTCTGAATGATTTTTACCTCTGAAAATCATTACTATTTGGTTCTGAAAATCACTGCACAGAGTGAGTTTGTAGCTTGTGCTCAGGTACCTGGGCTTTGGCTTAGGGTCTAAATCCATCATGAAATTATGTCTAAATAAGGAGCAGCTGTGGTCATTCGGGATAGTCTTCTCCTCTATACACACATAGAGTTTTGCAGGATGTGCTTTCTCCCATGTAATTATGGAACTGTAGAAAAAGAGAACTTGGACATATTTGGGCCTATTCCAAAGCTTTCTCTTCTCCTGTAGATGTAGCATCACAGCAAACACACACACAAAGTAATAAGTGTACTGTCCTCTGTGAATAAACTGCAACATGGGGGGGCTGTTCAGAGGGAATATTTAACTGCAAGAAACTTCTGCCTCTCTGCATACCTGTGTAATGGCCAGTTACAAACTAGCCTGTAGTTCCTAAACTGCTTGTGGGTGGGACACATTTGGTGCAGCAGGCCATGAGTCAGTAAGCCTCTTGCTGACTGGACCAGTGCAAGTTATATGCGGGCAGCAAAATGTGTAGCATCCTCTATCAACAATTTCAGCACACTGCTCCACTGTGGGCTCTACCAATTGCCTGGTTGCAGTGTATGTGTTTTGTCATTCTGCCTTGCATAAGCAGCTGAGATGTTTCTGATAGAGTTTATCATTAGTCAAAGTGCCAAACTCAAGATAAAACTGTGTATGGATTAAAATGGTTTAGCTGAGCTGTTAGAGAACTGATGACATGTACTTTCTAATACTACTAATACTGCCTTCGGGAGGGGGTGAACTGGTTGTCCCTTTGAGAGTTTTTCCATACCCACTTTCTGTTGTTTCTGCTTAAAGAAAACTCTTTGCTCCTTCCCTTCCATTTTCTGTGCTGACCCAGTCTGGGTCCTCAGTCTTCCCACTACAGCCTTGTTGTCTAACCCCAAACCGTCTCACTGGGTTTGCAGAGATCTTAACTGCAGTTGCTTCCTTCCCATGCTTTCCAATTCCCCAAATGCCTCCCTTTCTTGTGCTGCAGTCTCTGTTCTCTGGGCTCTGGTTCCCAGCCACCTTGCCAGGTGCCTTTCCCAGGCTCAGTCCTGATCCACATCTCTTTCTCAGGTTTTTTACACATCTAGTTCCAGACCTCCCACATAGACACTTGCATGCTCTTCTTATCAGATCCATCTTCCTGCCTTTCCCACTCAGCCAGTCCCAGGCTCCTCTTGCAGAGTGGCTTTTATTCCCTCAAGTCCTCTGGCTCTTTCCCAGTCTCTCTCTCCCCTTAATCCATAATTCCATATCCCTCTGGCTCTTAGTCATCTTGTTTGGAAAGTCCCTGTCTATCCATTTTCTCTGACCACCCCATCCAAACCCCAGGCACTTTATGCGTTGTCCTCAGCTGGTTTACATTACTCTCTTCTGACTGTGATGGAATTGTATGAGCTGTTGATCTGGTTCTGTGGATTTCAGTTCTGTGTGCTGTGTGACAGTGTTTGGCTCTCTTGGAGTCCCGGCAGAATTTCTAATAATCTTTTTAACTGAGTAGAAGCAGACAAAGTAGAGCCCAAAATTGCCATGGGTCCATAAAACATTTGCAGAAAGTTTACTCAGATGTCTTCTTGTGATCTGATGTCTGAAGACATCGTGATGGAATGGAAACATGTCAGACTTCTTGGGCTCTGTCTTAATGGTGTCTAAAGGAGGAGTACAAATAAATATCTGTTACTGCTCCATCCCCGTTACAGCTTGAACTTCTCAGTTTCTGTTAGGGGAATGAGATTATTTGTTACCTCATGAGTAAAAATAGTTTGCTTTTTCTTTCTCCCTTTCCTCAGCATTCATGTTTTTGAATGACTGGCTGAAACTTTAAAAATCCAAGTAGATAAATCATTTCTCATGTATTGGTTTATAAATGCTGCCATCTAGTGAGGTAAGTCCAGATCATGTCAGAACTGCAGTTTGTAAACATTGCTAATAAACACTAATGGCTCTGAGTCATAAGAGCTGTCACAGCCTAATTTCTTCCAACATTGCTGATCAGAAAAGCCTCTCTTTCACCTGCTAAGGGTTCACGTCCTCTTAACTGTTTCAGGCTTGGGTGTTGACAGGCAGCTGGCTTGGAAGTTGAAAGCAGAAGGGATTTGCACATTGTGAAAGGAAATGACTCAAGGATGCAGCCCTGAGTTAGTGAACTAGAAGTTACACCTCAGTTTTGTTCAGTTTCCAACTGGCAATTTCTTTGATACAATCACATATGCTCTTTTTCAATAGCCTCCACAAGGTATCGTGGTCTTTTGAGATACCGGGTCTGTTTTGAATGGTCTGTTTATCCGTCAGCTGAATGTACTGCAGGCTTCTTACAGCTATTTTCCTCTCTGTTTCAGGTAGAACAAGTTAGCCAGTTGGCTGTGTTTGTAGAAGCAGCACTAGATTACCATAAACAATCCACAGACATTTTGGAAGATCTGCAGAGCAAGCTGCAAAACCGGTAAGGCTGAATCCATCAGAAAATCTTGAACCTCTTTTACAGCTGAGGCTCATGAACGTGAAAACTCACTGAAGCAACAGATCTTGTAGCACCATCTCACAGATGCACTTTTGCTGTGCTCCGTGCCTGACTGAACTTCATTGCTTTAAAGCCTTGCCACCTGGCAACTTCTTGCTGGTGCTGTGAGCCTTTAATGTAATGCAGGATCTGCCCTGAAAGCTTTGAGCGTGTGCTGCATCTCTCACATCTGTGGAGGTTAGTCCGGACAGCCTCCATTTGTTTGTAGGTTTATTTAAACTTGCATACTTTGAGTTCAGGCTTTTGGAGCCTTCACTGAGAAGCTGGCCTGTTTTTGTTGAGATTAAGGGGTATAACAAAATTCTGCATCAAGTGAGGAAATATCCAACTGGGTAGGAACACAACTGTGGTGTAATGTACTTATGAAAGGCCCAGATACTTTATGTCCTCCTAACAGGAGAAAAAAACCCACTGCTGTCGTTAACTTGTTATATGTCACTCAGCATAGAGACTTGTTGAGTCTCCAGCAGAGAACAGGAGACTTGAGTGTCACCCACAGCGCAGGCTGTTGTCACAGCTGTGGAGTTGAGATAATTGTCTGGGGGCTTTCCTGAGATGAGGGTGGACGTGGTGGCTGTGAGTATTGGTACAGGGGTAGGCATGTCTGTAGACACCCTGCACCATCCCAGGTGGAGGAGCCGGTGAGACAAGGAGGTCGCAGCTGGGCCACATGCACACGCAGGAAGAGTTAGTGAGACAGTTCTGCGGATCGAATGGTTGTTTCCCATTTTCTCTAATAAAAAGGCAACGTGTGAGATGCAGCCCCTGGGCCTCTGTCCTGGCTGGATTTCTGCATGTGTCATTTGCAGTTGAGCTTTCCAGGGAGCTCATTCCTGGAACTTCTGCAGAACTCAGTGGCAGCTGTGGATGTTCAGCACTTCTCAAACTCAGGCTGTTAAGCTTTATGCCTCTGTCAGCAGGAACAAAGCATTAAATAAAATAGGGACTTGCAGCAATTCAAGTACGGCATGAGAATTGAGCAGCTTTTAGTGAATAAACCTGCTCTCTGCTTTCCTCCCTCCTGCCCCCTTGAAGCCTAAAACCAAAACCAACAGAAGGGTTTTCCCCACCTCACACCCTTCCAAACATCAAAGCACTAAGCTCTGTAAGTATTCTTCCTTCAAGTACATCTCTTGCCCCTCTTCTCTGTGTTCCAGAATAAATGTAGCATCTAGTCGGCCTAAACGTGAATTTAAGCCAAAGCCTGTAATAACTACAACTCTGGAAATCGGTGATAATCAGCAGCACAATGGGATTGCCTATAGTTCTTCCATAAAATCATCAGGTAAGTCTATGGCTGCAGAACTAACATGTTGATAGATGTTTTGCCAGATTGTTGCTCGATGTATTGCTTGTATGAGAACAACAGGTCCATGAGGCGTCAGTGTCCATGCATCTGACCCTCGTGTGTTTCCCAGGTTTAGAAATGGAATTGTGAAGCAGGATTCCTCTCAACAGTCTCTCACCCATAGAAGGTTTAGGTGTGGTGTTCTGCATGGTCTTTTAGCACCTCTGTATTGCCACTGAGGGTGGGAGGAGAGAGAGAAAGAGGAGCTTGCAGAAAACAGTTAATTTCTTGCAAAGACAGAGATGGCTGAGGTGGGTGTTTTGGATCTGTCTGGAATGTTTCCAGATGCTAATTTCTCTCCACCATCTGAAGCCATAAATGATCAGTACGTGATCTTAATTACTAGCCATGTAAAATTCAGAGAGAAGACTTCCACCCTTACTGAATTTATTGGCATATTTTATTGTTCTCTAAAGCATGCACCAAAGTGTGTGCATTTATGAAGCGAAGTACTTAAGTACCCATTGGTGTGGGAGTAGGATCCCTTCCTCTGATTAGGTCCTGATTCCACAAAAGAATTCAACTGTTGAAGGCCCTTGAAAGTTGTGTGAATAATAATAATTAGTTAGGTTACACTCCTCATGGAAATAGCTGCTCCTTGTCTCATGACTAAAGTTATTTTGCCCTGCATCCTTAATAGCTACAGTGCACAATGAGAGAAGACCAATAAAAAAAAGCCCAAAACAAAACCAAAAACATACAAAAGACAAAAATTTGCCAAGAAAACAAAATTAAAAAGCCATTGTTTTCTCCCATAAACATTATTTGTAAGGAAAATAGAGGGGAAGCAGTGAGCTAAAGGTTCCCTTCTCTACTTGGCATGGTTTCTAGGATCTTCTTCTGAAGCTTTTTTCTTTTTCTTTTTTGTCCTCACTCTCCATTTTCCTTTTTTCCCCCAGTCTTGTTACTTTTTAAAGGTTGTTGGGAGAGAAGTGAGAGAACTAAAGGTGAAAGAATAAAGCTTGGAGCTGTAACTTCAGGCTCTTTCTAATGTGTCTTTAATTTTCTTGCACTCTGCTACAAGATGAAGCTGTTGTACAATGCATACTGAAGGGGTTTTGCAGCAGTTTGGCAGCAGAAATCCACCCAGCAAGATTTCTTGCCAGCTCCTCCACTTGTTTCTTTTGTGCCTCAAGGTACTTGAGGGTGCGTTAGTGAAGCTCCCCATGCTGCCTGAATGCTAACAGCAGTTTGGGGTTGCTGTCAAATGTGGGGTTGATGGAGACATCCCCTTCTTTGCACACTCCTCTCTGTTCAGACCACTGGTTCCTAAGACACACGATTCAAGGACACATGTCATTCAAAGCACTGGCAGCTACTGCAGCAATCAGTAACTTTCTAGTTACTTTCAGAGCACATCTGGTTGAGAGCAGTGAAAACATAACAACCCTTATTAAAAATTCAGCAACAAATTTCTAGGCCCCTGTCAATTACTTGTCAAGTTACAGAGGCTTTATTTATTCTGCTTTGCATGTGCAGTGCAGAGAGGGGGGAGAAAGCATTTGTGTATGAACTACTGTGTCAAACCAGACATAAAAGGGCCCACACAGTACAGTTGTTTATCATTGCTGTGAAGCAATTGATCCAAGATGTCCTTTAAGGGCAATCAGCCCCGCCTTTGGGAGAAAGACAGACGAGATGACTTCTCAAGGTTGCTTCTAGCACCCTTAGTAGAAGAAAAGTGTCAGTTTTTATAAGCTAAAATTCAGTGAATGAACTGAAAAATAAACGACCACTGATCACTAAGATAAGGAAGGCGTGAGCCACTTCCATGCGTTGATTCCATTCATGGAATATTGTGTCAACTGCTCACGTACCACTAGACGAGGGGCTTTCACTTACTGCTTCACTCACTTCTCACTGTCAAAATGGAAGAGAAATAATACATCCGTGAAAGAGATGAAATGGAGAAATTGGATATATTTGATAATTGTTGCTCTGCTTGGTGTTGCTAATAATATCAGTCAGAAAGATCATCTGCTGTGGTTTTTCCCTCCTGAAGAAGCTGTGAAATTACTGTTCATTCCCTTCTGTCTCTCCTGTTTCCATACTCAAAAGTTATCCAGGTGGAATTCTGTGGTGCTGCAGTGGGGTCAATACACCCTGTTTGTAAATGGGGAAGCCTTTCCGTTCCCGTTTAAAATCAGAATCATGAAACAGGTTAGACTCATGGTCTGTGACTTAGAAATGTGAACCAGGCAGCTCTAAGCAAAACTGCTAAATGTTTTAAGGTCTTCATGTGATAGGGGGGATGGCATCATGGTTACCCTTCTTTTTTTCAATTAGAAAAATGGCTTCTTCATCCTATACAAACAAAAGCATTCATGCTTAATTTCCCCTCTTTATGCGTTGACCTGAACAAAATATAGACCTTTAATTTCTCTGATAACTGTCACTCAGGGTAAGTAGTGTCTTAGTATTCAGTGAACTCATGGCAAACAGGACAGTTCAAAGTGAGCTCTGATGGGTCCAGCATGACTACCACAGTCCAGTTCTGAGCGTTGAAATGGCCTCTCCTCTCACCATGGCTTTTCCAAGTTCGTATCAGCTTCTTGGGTCTTTTTCCTTTGTACAGTCCCTAAGACATGGGGATTATTTACTGTTACTGATTACATACATTTGCAAGGCTCGATTCACCGAAACATCATTTTAATGTTGTGAATTATTCAGCTGCTTTGATTAAGCACATATAACAAATCTGTGGGTTTGTTCTGATTCATCGTTATCCTCGTTAATCAGCTGAGGGTATGAGCATCATCTGGCTCACTTTAGGGCTCTGTTTAAATGCTGTGTTATGTCATGCCTTTCATTCTTTTTCTTTGTCAGGTTTGGCTGTGATATGAAATAAAGGGGTCTGGTTGCCACGTGCTGGAGTTTAACATAAGCAGCTAAATGTTTACTCACTTCAGCTGTGAAGGAGACTTGGATTAATTATCTTAGCAAGCTTCCAATTTGTGATTAGCAAAGTATAATTTTTTGGTACCATATGCATACAACATGGTATAGAAGACAGAGTAGGTGCAGGTACAGGCAGTAACTCCATTTGGGGGAAAAAGCCAAGCAATCAAACCAGCACTGCACAGTGTTCCGGTTTCATCCTGCAGCACTCCAGAAATCACAGATGGTTTTTTGCTTAACCTGGGTTTGGGGTGAGTTGTTGGGTTTTGGTTGGTTTTTTTTCATTGGTGCTGTCCAGGTTTGAGTGGTGAGGAGATTAATGACAAGTCATCTTTGCGTGTGACAGCCAAGTGTGGCAGTTTAGCTCCACAACTGGAGAAATTAAGGAGGTGTGCTTGAGGTCACAAATTAACATAGACCAGGCTTTCAGGAAAAAAACAAAGAAAGTGCAATTTCTCTTGCTTAAATCTCTGCAGCCGGAAAGGATGTGCAAGTGTTTAATAGACAGGAAAAAAGGCTGGGATCATGTCACCAGTTGTGTGATGTTAAACAGTGTGGGCTGCAGGCTGTCAGGCGGTGCTGCCCCCGTCACCTTGCTCAGGGAAGCTTTGTCTCCTTGGGTGATACAGTAGCCTGACTCTAATGAAGGCTTGGCCTGATCCTGCAGCCTGGAGTCAGACCGGTTGTACTGGCCGTGACCGTTACTTAAAAATCCTTCCAGGCTGCCAGACATTTCTTTTCAGTTCTTTGGAGCTTAAAATGAACCAAATGTGATCCATCTCCTATCAGATACCTCGCTGTCAGAAATTAACTGCCTTGCAATAATAAATTAGCCCCATGGGAGCAGCTGGGGAAAGCAAGGAATCACACACAGAATCACAGAATATCAGGGATAGAGTGCTGTTTGCTGCTGCTGACAAGTTCTGATGAGCCGGTACCAGTTCTGCCTTGGCAAAGACTGAAAAGAAATCGGCTATTTTTGGACAGAATCAGTCCGTTTGTGCTGGGAAACTGGCTCATCTTCTGTTTTCTGCTTGGACTGTTCCAGCAAAAGCACATCGAGAACCAGACCTTCACCCGTGTCACTGTATTAACTAGCTGTAATTTAGTTAGTTCCTGTCAAACCTTGTCACTACCCTTTGCCTCCCACAGGCAGAGGACTCCTCCAGCGCTGTTAGCCCAGCGTTCTGGGGAGGGTGGCTGAGGGGGAGCTCTGCACTGGCTGCTCTCAAACCAGGACATGTAAATCATAGGTCTCTTCTATTGGCATAAAGGATAAAACGTACTTACAAAATGGAAAAGTAATTCCTACTTCCCAGTTGTAACACCAAATATGACCCCCGATTGTACTGTTGTCAATTAAAATGCTGCTTTCACCTATTCTCATTTATTGATCACCCAAACTGGTTTCCTTAAGAGACTTCTCCTTGTTCCTTGTACTAGAAAATGCCTAAACTTTTCAGTAAATTCCAATGCATTACCATAATTATCAGATTAAAAAGCATTTTTAGGTGCATTTTTAACATTGTAGCTGTTATATTTGTATTGCATGGCCAGATTGAGTGCAGATTTACACAGAATAGAACTGCTGTCAGGGTGATAGGATGATTAGCATGTGTGACAGCCGGGAGAGCCAAGACTAGGGTATTTGGGAATGGTTGCAATGTTGCAAACAAGACAACCTGAATAACCTGGTGTTGAAGAGGTCTAACTGCTTTAATGTAAGTACTAGAGTGCTCTAGTGTTGTGCTATAGTGTGTGTTACTCCTGTTTATATGGCAGCAACGTGAACTCTTTTCTCCCACTCTTCATTTACAAATACATTTCAAAATACCAGACTTTTGCTTAGTATGTGCTGCGTTCGTTTTTAAAAGTATGTTATGGCTGAACTTCTGTTGAACCTCTGGCTCATGCTTGGCCACAGAGCGAAGCTTTACAATTTGAAGATTAGATCACCTTTTATTAGAATAAGCTGTTATTCAGAAATATTGAGTGAATATTTTACTGTATATCGATACTACAAATACAAGAAAATTAACACCCCTTCATGAGGATATCTTTAGAAAAGGTGACTGCATTCATCATTTACTAATGGTGATACTGTTTTTTACTTGATATTTAGTTGCTTTCCTGTAAATTGATGTACTTGCTACTCTATTTGTATATGGTATGAGTAGTATTTAAAAAGAGTAATTTTGGATGAAGATCTTAATAGCAGGGCAAAACAGCACAAGAGCAGACAGACACTCTATGGGAAAACTGATCTCATCTATGAAATAGTTTGACCAGCAGTGTTGTTCCCAGCATGACCTTGGCTTTAGTTCAGGTGAAGGGTGTGAACCATAAAGGGTTGGAGCACATGAACTCAGGGAGCAGTAACCCAGATCGGGGTGTCACTGCCCAGGGGAGGGGAGGGTGGAGGCCTCGCTCCTGCTGAGGTACATGTAGGACAAAGACCCAGGTAGCCGCTGCCTGCAGGCTCTAACCATGTTTGCAGGATGTACCCCAAGCTCCTGGTAGGTTTTCCCCCCAGCAGCCCTGTGCTGCAGCACTGTTTAAGCAATTACTTGTCGCTTCTACCATTGACTCTTCTGCTCCCTCAGCTCCTACCTGTCCAGTTCTTCCAGCCACCGTGGCAAAGAGACCACACTGATTTTTGGCAATGGTGATTATTCAAACTATCTGTTTGAGGTAAACATCCTTTTCAAAGGGAAGGCTACCAGGAATGAAAATGGGGTAGCATCTGAACTGCAGGGAGAGACAGAATTATACTTTAGTTGTCACTACTATTATTTTTTATATCATAGAGTCCTTCAGGTTGGAAGAGACACATGGGATCATTGAATCCAACCACCAGCCCTACTCTGCAAAGTTCTCCCCTACACCATATCCCTCAACACCACATCCAATCTACTCTTAAATACATTCAGGGATGGTGACTCCACCACCTACCTGGAATAGCTCTATCTATATATTCCATATCTATAGAAGGACCAGGTGCTAATGGGTGAAAACAACAGAAAAGATGTTGCAGGAGTGAGGGAGAAATTCCTGACAGCAGGGCTGTGTTCTTTGACCCATTGTTTGATGCTTGGTGGCTGTGGGATGCTGTGAAGCTCTATTAATACAGGTTTTTTTCTGTCACTGGGGCAGGTTCTTCAATGCACATGGATCAGCCTTGCTGCCAAGCTCTCTATGACTTTGAGCCAGAAAATGAAGGCGAGCTTGGGTTTAAGGAAGGGGACGTCATAACTTTGACCAATCAGATTGATGAGAATTGGTACGAGGGGATGTTAAATGGAGAGTCTGGCTTCTTCCCCATTAACTATGTTGAAGTGATGGTTCCCTTGCCTCAGTGATTGTGTCATTCAAGCTGTGAACGTGATTTCATGACTGAAATGGATTCACAAATGTTCTGTCAGTGTGGCATTCTGTGAAAGCCTTGCTATTTGACTGACTTACTGACTTTTGTATGCGTCTTTTTAAAATGTATTTATTTTATATTCAAAAAAAATTTACCTTCCCTGAGTCCATCAACCTGCAAAAAAACCCATACCCAGTTTTTTTGCTTTGTGCCTTGAAGATCACTGTATGAAGTGTTTACTGGTAGCTCACTGTTGCTCCAAAAATGCATTTCCTTGCTATTATTGTACGTGGATATTTTTTTTTAATCTTTAGCTGCGATGATTTTACTATTGAAAACCATTTTAAAAAATACTATAGGTGAAGCTAACTGTACCCGGTTCCTAAGTTACTGATGTCATTGAGCTCTTTTCATCTACCACACTGTAATTTATTGTGAGGAAGTTAATCTATGTTTCACATTGTATGTTGAAAAAGGCAAAGTGGTTGTTGTCAGTATTATAATGTTGTACTAAGTACAAGTTCTCAGCATTGAAAATTCCTATAATTTACTGACCAAACTGAATAAATATTTCTGTGGGCTAAGAACAGTGGTTGCTGCTTCTATTCCTATAGTTCCGGCATTTGCTTTTGAGCTGGAGGTCACTTCTGCTAAATATATCAGCTTTCCAAGAAGAAAACAATGCTACAGTAAAACAATGCACAAATAAAGCCAAAGTATCAGTTTGCTGAAACCTCAGCCACTGAAATTTTAATAATCTTGCTCTCTCCCTACTGGTCTTGTAGCATTTATGATGTCTGTTAAAGATTTCTTTTAGCAGCAGGATAAGAGAACAATTCCTCTGGAGCGAGTACAAACCGATTGTAGCTCCACAGGGTTTGTATAGAACTCTACTCCACGCAGATAAATGGGTGAGTATCATTGGTGGCTACTACAAACAACTGAAAAGTCACTTTTTTCCACTTTTTTTATTTGAAGATGATGGAAGACAGAGAGAGAAGGCCATGGAAGAGAACGAAAGTAAGAATGAAGAACACGCAAAAAATGCCTCAAAATGAAGGACAGACTCAGGGATGTTAAGGACAGCACAGGAAAGACATGGACCTGTTGGAGTCGGTCTAGAGGAGGCCACAAAACATATGAGATGGATGAAACACCTATCTGTGTGAAGACAGAATGAGAGAGTTGTGGTTGTTCAGCTTGGAGAAGAGAAGGCTCCAGGGAGACCTCAGTGTGAACTTTCAGTACTTAAAAGGGGGATTGTCAGAAAGACAGGAAAAAAACTTCAGCAGGGCCTCTTGTAACAGGACAAAAGGTAATGGTTTTAAAATACAGGAGTAAAGACAGACTAGATACAAGGAAAAAACATGGCCCAGTTTGCCCAGAGAGGTGGTAGATGGCCTGTCCCTGGAAACCTTCAGGGTCAGGTTGGATAGGGCTCTAAGCAACCTTGTCCAGTTGAAGACATCCCTGCTTATTGCAGGGGATTGGAGAAGATGACCTTCAAAGGTCTCTTCCAACCCAAATTATTCTGTGATTCAAGGTGCTATCAAAATGAAGACAGGATTAATCTGTTATCCATCTTCTGCTCTGCTTACTAAATGCAGATACCATAATGACCAAAAAATTCAGCGGCTTCAAAGGAACACAATCTTTTGCCAGTTTGTCTTTGTACAACAAACTGATGAGAAGGGAGCTGACCTCCTTATGGGCAGACTGGCCTGAATCCAGCTTCAGCGTTTCAAGCTCTACTTGATTCTGTAGTCCAGTAGAAACAGTAGTCCCTAGAGAGGAAAGAATTCTATTTGTATCACAGGTGCAAGAACTTTTCCGTTTAAGAAGCAGAAAGAACCCCTAACTAATACACAGAAAAGCTAAACAAAACCAAAAAATCTTTAATTAAAGTAGCTATGATGTTCTGAATAGAGCATATGGGACAGCTGTTGTCTTATTTTGCTTTTTCCACTTTTATCAGTCATACCTTTCCATAGCAGGCAAGAAAAAAGGCATTGAAATCTCTCTTCTACCTCACCAGAGCTCCATACAGGAAAAAGGTATGTTTAAGTTCTCAATACACTGTGGTAGGCAGCTTGCCATCGGGTACAGATGTCTCATCTAACACAGGTGTCTGTGCAGAAGTAGTAAGCTAGAAGCAGGGCAGCAGAGGGCTAAACTGCAATTCATTAGATAAAGCATATAGAAGGATTTGCTATAAGGAAAACAATTTGCACATCAATGAATTGGTTCTTTAAATAGGAGTACTTTTAAGACTATATGCTAATATCTAGCTCTGTGAGTTGTCTAGTATGTTGTAGTTAGATAATAGTTCTTATCTCCTAGATCATTGATAGTATTGCCAAACAGGTACCACTATTTCCTATCAAGAAATGTATGTTAGATCAAATCTGTCATGGTTGTTGCTTAATACCATCCTTCCCTTGTGCTGTGGAAAGCCTTCATTTGAAATGCTGAAGCTGCCTTTTAAATAGCATTCTTAGCAGTTCAGCTTTACTTGAAGAACTAAGTAGTAAATATAAACAGGGCAGCACAGTATTTCTAAAGGTTCTGTCGGTCTGCAGGGGCCCTTCCATAAATACCCCATTTTATTGCTTCAGAGTCTTATAAGACACTCGGATCAATGAGCAAAACAAGTTTATTACTTAACCTGTAAATATTAAACTCCAAGATTACTTTTATGTACATGGAAAATACCATTCATAGTTTAAAAATTTTAAGAAATCCAGATAAATATAGCAAGGTTATAGCAGCATCTATTTCTGTGGGGGTCATAAGGTACAACAGGAACTCAGATCTGCTAAAATGCAAGTATTAAACCAGCACTTAGTCTTGATGTCTCAAAACTAGATATTTTTTAATAATTTAAGCAAGTATAAGCTAGTATAAGGAAACCCTCACCTTAACAACTGCATCCTAACACAGAACAGACAAGGCAAGAGGCAGTCATAAAAGCTATTCCAGCATTTGGAAGAATCTGCACTGTCAGCTGCTCCCCTCCTGCTCTTAGAGACATGTACTTTATGTGGCTCATCAAGGCCTTGTCATTACCGCAGAGCCAGCAGGTAAGCATTTCAGTAAAAAGAGACTAACAGTTACTGAATGCAGCAGCCCCAAAGGCCAAGTGGCTGGTTTTGGAGGGTTGTCAGTCAGGCTTCGCGTGGACCACAGAGCTACTGAAGTTAATCCCATACTGGCCAATAGACAGTACTCCCCGTTACAGCTGCCCCATTAGACGTACACAGAGCAGTACTGCAGACTGCATGGAGATTTAATACATAGGGATTTGAAGAGACAATATTTTTGATGCACCTTTTATTATGGTTGGTGCTTTCTAGTTTTGATTTAAGCTTTTTCTCTAGTCCCTTAGAAAGCTGACTCTTTGGGACCATAAAAACGGAGTACTAATATTGCTAGTCACAGTACCTTCTCTGCTGGAATGAGATGCTTTTTCACATTTACAGGGTAGATCTCTCCATGTTAAGTTTGACACAGCCATGCTGTGATATCCTGTATCTAGGAATATACAATACTGAAACTGGTGGATTTCCAGGTGCTAGAATACAGAAAACAGTACATTTCATAAGACAGGAGTACTTTTCCAACTGGCTTTTAATTTTAAAATGTTTTACTCTAGGAAGTTCTTTAGCAAGTGATCTAGACAGTTTCCTGTATTTCAGCATCAGGATCTGAGCAGGAAACATTTCAGACACTCAACATGCTTCAGGGGAGTGCACTGCTTCAGCTGAGTTCAGACTTGCTCAAGGTGCAAGCTGGGGTGTGATCTGACCCATGTAGTTCCCTACTCAGGCTTGAAACTGAAGTCACCTTTGGAGAAACACCGTATCAGAACTCTCAAGTATTAAGCATCCTCCTAGGGCATATGTTTAGAAGTTTTGTAAACTGTGTACCATCCTCTGTTTCAGCAGGTCACAGATCCTCATGTTAAAGTGAAAATAACTTCACGCGGAGCTTGTATTCTACTGCTCTTTATATCAGTGAATCCAAGAACATTGTCTAGTATCAGACAGTAGGAAACGCCATCACGTTATGGACAACATTTCTTACGAAGAGGTCAGATGGGAGATGTGAATTCCAAGTTTCAGATATTGCAGAAGATACCAAAACACATGTAGTCTGTGTCACCTGGCATTGAGAACTGTTGTCAGAAGATCATATCTGTCCGTATTACATGATAGAACAGCTAGCATCCTCATTTTGCTGCAGAAAGAAAACATTAAGAGACATTAGGCTACTTAAGATGTGTACAAACAGTATTTATTGCTGGTTACCTACTTGGTCCTCAAATAGTTGTGCAGGGCTCTTAGTGTTTTGTAGATATTAAATATTAATACTTACTAATAAACCAAAGCAGGTTTTCAAGAGAGACAGTACCTTAACTAGCTAGATAGTGCAGAGGGCTGGGGGGAGAAAACAAGCTTTTAAGAATTTCAGTTCGTGCAATACATGAACCTGTACCTTCCTTAATGGAAGGCTATCGGGCTATCAGTGCCCTAGTGCTGAAGCATCAGAACTTAACTGGCATGCAGACTGGCCTCAAAACTTAACTGGCACACAGATTCATGCTACCCTAGTTAGGGTGGTAAGAACAGAAGTGAGAGCCATGCTAACTCTGCCTTCTGTTAAAGCACAACATGCTTTCTTCAAATCATTTTACTGCATGCAAGAAGTTAACTGTTTGGGTTTTTCACTAAGCTGCTAATATTTCAGTACTACCAACACAGCAGAAGCATAAAGGTACTAATGGCAAAAGTTGGATAGGAATTCAGCAGACAGGAATTACATCTGAGTAGATTTAGAATTGGTTCTTACCATAAGTGGCACACAAGTGTATTGTAAAGTTGCTGATAAAATAGATTAGAGGTACAAGGAAAAAAGTTACTTTTGCTTTCCATCACTCTGCCAAACAACCTATATTTTTAGTCAACTCAAACAAAGAGCTTTTAAAAAAATAAAACCAAACCTTGAGGAGAGGCCCTACTCCAAACATTAAGAGCACCTTGTATCATGAAGTCTCTTTATAAGTCTAAGGCTTCCACTAGTATTACTTCAACACTTGTAGTGCATGCTGTGCATCAAGAGCCCAAAGGCAAGAAGAGCATCATAGAATCTTCCTCAATAGCCTATTCAAGAGGGTCGGTGTCTCCTTCAGTGAGAGACTGAAACATGCATGTAAGTCAGGAGACCTTGATAAACAGATTAAGCCAGATGGTATTACATTAATAGGTATATCACCCAGATTTTCTGTTTGAAAGAAGGACAAGGAAAGAACCAAACAACAGACAAGAACTTAAGTACCTAAGAACCTGCCTGTTCTTAGCTACATTTTCTTCAGAAAGCAAATGCTAAGATACTTTTCAATTTTCAGACAGGTATGTTATGAAACTAGGGAAGCAGTGCTGGCTTTAAGACCTGGTGCAGTAAGATNNNNAGACCTGGTGCAGTAAGATGCAAGTACTCCTTGTAGCTGTGCAGGATGAGTTTTAGCAAGCATTGTAGTAGCTCAAAATGCTGAATCAGCAGGAGGAAGAGAATGATTTTCTACCTAGGTATCCCCTTGCACCTAGGACCCTGGTGCGTGTACTAACAGAGGACTCTTGGTGCTATTTCAGATCAAGAAACCAACTCAAGGGTCCATCGCAGTCCGTAATAGTTCATTTATGACCAATTTAAAGCCTTTGTATTAGTTGTGGTTTAGATTACTTCAGCGGGTAAAGATACATGACTACTAGTATATCAAAGTACACTATGAGCATCCAATATGAGGATGTTCAGACTCATCATATGGTCAGCCAAAATCCATTTGGAGGGGCTAGAGTATTCCACAGGGCATTATAACATGCCAATTGTAGCCAAAGGGTTATAAGTGTGTTGAAGGCAAGACATGCTTATTCTATTCGACTATGTTAATTCTATTTGCATGACCTCCATCTATACTGAAGTTCCACTTGGATAGCACTGAAGAGAGTATTTATGAGTGAAGCAAGGCAGAGATACTTCACACAAAATGAGGAAGACATTAAAGCTGGTATTCAGGGTGAGTAATAACAGACCAAACAATGAATGCTACCTATTTGATAATATTCAGCCAGGGAATAAGCAAAGCGTCAATTCCACTTCCAATGCAAAGCCATGCAAGCTACACCCTTCATGGGACAAGAGAATGCAGCACTACTAGTGAAGCAAGTTTTCTAGGAGATGACAGGCTTTATTCTCACCATCTCACCTGCTTAAGGAGACTCACGGGAACTATTATCATGAAACCAAACAACATTTCTTTTTTCTTCTTCTTTTGGTCTGACATCAAGAAAAATATAGAGAGT
>VZTM01042755.1:16134-37785 GCA_013400555.1 Jacana jacana | reverse complement strand
AGAGTTGTAGGATGTGGGTACTACTTGGAGGAGTATTCTCATACAGTAATGAAAATAAAGGGCCACTGAATGGTTCCATTGATAGCATGTGCTCAAACTTCAGGCAGCTTACCCGAGATGGAAACTCCATTTCACTTCCAGTTATTTCATCATAATCATCATCTTGCTCACCGCTTTCTTCTCCTCTGGGTATATGCATTATCTTCCTCTCTGCAAGTTCCTAGAATACAATTGAGTTGCCACCAGTAACCCTCAAGAATCAACTACAAACAAGTTTATTATTAGGACAATAAAAGCTCTTTTTAATCTTGCTTACCTCACCATCGTCTGTGATAAGTGTAACATCAATATTATCCCCACTTCCCCAAGACTTCTGAGACTTCCAAACCAGATCACCAGGACCTGGGCTTACACCAGCAGCTGCACCCCAGATCTGCAACACATTTGGAGGGAGCTTCTGAAGAATCTTACTGGTGTATATTCAGTCTAACATATACAATTCTCCAGTACCAAAAGATGTCTGGTAACAAACTGAGTTACTGTGATCCCTGGCAGGTTAGTTCTTTACAGGACTACCAAGAATGTGGAGGGTTTTAGGGGGAGTTTTGGCTTGCGTTCTTTTAGGGGGTGGGGAGAGCCTTGTTTGGACATGCATGCCATTTGAGTCACAGAGCCAAGAGACAACCTATAGTTACAGACACACTCATGGAATCAGTTTGTGTATGCAAGATAGCCTTTAGCCTGGGGGCACTTACAGATCTCTTGAGCAAGCTCATACACACAGTTTGAAGTGCTGAGTGTAGAATTAGACTCTTTGATAACTATCTGAAAGTACTTAAAAGTATAATTTTAGAGCTATAATTTAGCTTAGTACCATAAACCATGAGCTCAGCATTACTGAACTGCAGTGGACTAAATCTTTTAGCAACAGTGAAAGTCTGCACAACTTGTACCAAATGACAGGGGTATGGGGAGCCCTAAGAATAAACTAGAATATCTCGACTCCTTTCATAATAACAGCACATTACACTCTGCAACAATCCAAGATCTAGCTTTACAGAAAATTTAATTGGCATTTCAAGTCAAGTTGTTGCAAGGATCTTTTCTCCCCATCTGCCTCTCCACATAAAATAAGGATTTTACGTTTTAGGTACTTGCAGTATCAATTTAATGTTTGTTATTACATGAATCTCTATTGCCATCTTAAATAAGAAGAACAGCTCTAAGTCTTACAAAGCCACTACCTACTGTAACTACTTCTCCTGCCTGAAGAGTGAACAGTGAAGGAAATTTGTATGTTACATCTGGCACGCTTCCAAGATGTCTTCTCAACACCCATCCATGTAGTGATTGATCCTGCAGGACAAGAAATTTCTCTCAGCATTATAGATGAACACCATGTTACACATGGAAGGTTCTTTCCAGACTCAAGGGTCAGTTATAGTTCCACTCCTGTAGCATACCACAAGGTGATCGATTTTGAGAAAGCATTCAAGTTTCCATTAAAGCCCCCCTGTGATTTCTCCCAGTATTCCCTTAGGATTACTCTTAGTCCAACAAGGTTAGGCACATCTATTCTTGCCTTCTGTCAAAGGGAGATTGTGGTGATCTTTACCAGGGAGATTCTGATAAGTGACTTTGGTCATGCCCATCTACCAGCTTGGCCCACATTTATAACACATACATAGTGGTCTGTGAAGGCTAAGTTGCCAGCCACAAGTTTCGGAGCTTTGAGGATTAATTCTAGTAATTCTGGATTTGTAGACTAGTCAAAGAATTATCTAATTGGTCAGATAAACCCTCCACATGGATTAGATACTGTCAGCTCTATTCAACCTTTTAGCTGTTTTAAACTTTCCTAAGTAATGAGAAGCTGTGATTATCCAATTTAATAAGCACCTTATTTAGTTCAAGAATAAGTAGTACTTCTGATAGTGCTAGCCTGAACTTGATGAGAAACAGCTGAAGACATTAGATTTGTGCATCACAGTGCACCTCCCCACAAAAGTACCTCCCAGATGTCCCTGTGAATAAAACCCCTGCAGAAAAAAAAAAAAAAGGAAGATAAAAAAAGAATCGGTCTCTGGTCTTCTCTTGACAACAGCCATTGTAGCAGAGAAGTCCCCATTTTGTCTTTAGTTTGGCAGGACTTTTCCTCTGTCTTTTCAATCCTTCCCTGTTACCATCTCTCACTAAACTACAAGTCGGTTCACAGGCAGGCATACATTGCAATGAAGTCCATGCAGACTTGAGTCAATAGAAATACCTCATCAGAGTTGTTTTTAAGCCTGACAAATTTCCCATCTGCATCAATTTCTTCAATAGATACATTTCCAGAAGATGAAGCATGCTGAACAGTCTTAAATCCAGCACTGTGCCCTCTCTTTCTGGCTTCTTTCATTTTCCTCTTCTTCCCTTGCAGGAACCGCCGCCCTTGACTTGTTGCTTGAGTTGCAGTGCTATGTGAAGACTGACTGGGTGACAGCTTTAGTCTAGAAGGGAGTCAGGCAACATTCACTTGAATATCCCATCTGCTTATTTCTCCTCCCACTATAGCCAAGTCTAACAGCTTCTTATACCCAAGCTTTCCATGAAGCCTTGAATGTAAGATTTTATTTTTACTGGCAGGAGTAGCTAAGTAGCTGGTTAAGCCTGGAAGACAACCCCAGTCCTAGAGATCAGAGCAAGCTTATGTTGATAAAGGGATATTCCCAACTGCAGTAAGTACTCTTTTAAAGCCTCTGCAGACACAATCTTCAGCAGACTAGTTCATGTTTTTGACCCTTCTTAGGATGTATTGAGTTCACGTTCTTACCTGGCATTATCTGAATAGCTGGGAGGTGATACAATTTCCCAGCTTCATTCATGAAACTTGACCACTGTCTTTGATATCTTTAGGATGTAGCACAAAGTTTTCAGACAATTTGATTCTAGGAAGCAATGTCTACTAGACCTTAGATTTTTATCAGTTGGGTATATTAAATTACTTTGTCTTGCTACACCTTGGGGCAGATGTGGGATATAAATACCATCTACGAGAACATTATGCTTTGAGAATTAAATTGTGGCACTAATCACCTACTTAATATTTATTTCTTGCCTCCTCCACATTCTGAAGAATATACAGTTAATTCACACAGAGATCTTGATGAAGCAAGCCCTCATATGAGGGTCATAGCCTACCTCTGTTCCTCTCCTTCCAGCATCTTTCTGTAGGCATTTATTTCCAGATCTAGAGCCAGTTTCACATCTAAGAGATGCTCATATTCTTCCAACTGTTCCTGTGCCTGCTGCTGGACTTGTACTATTTCTTTCTCTTTTTCAGCCATACGCCTTCGATGGAGATCACGATCATGATCAAGCATCCCCTGTAGCTCCTTTATTCTGTTCTCCAAAGCAACATTCTAAAATTAAGACAGGGGAAAAAAAACTGTAACTGAAGATTAGGGAGGAGAGTCTGGTATTTTGAATTGGGTAACTAAATTAAAATAATTCTAAGGATATACAAATAAAGATAGTACCTGGCTTTGATACTGACTAACTTGAGATGTCAGAGCATCAGCTCGCAGCTTCGTTTCCCTCAGCTCCTCCCGAGCAGCGTTGGCAACGTCACTATGTTTTGCTGCAGATAGCTGGGCATTCTGCACCTATGGATAAGTCACTGTTAGTAATGAGTTGCTTGTGACCATCTATTTTAAGTAAGGAAAGAGAATCAAGTGATTTCCAGCTGCTACATCTGGAAACAGTTGTATGTTATTGGTATCAGCACATTTAAGTAAAGTTTAAATCAGAAAGTTTTTCATTGCTTTTCAGGGAGGTTTACATAAGTTTGACATTCATAAAAAAAATAAAAAGTTAGCAGCAATCAGGTAGTGAAAATCACTGGATTAGGGTATTTCCGTTACAGATGCATGAAGTCTTCGTATAGATGTGAAGTAAGCAGATTATCCAGAAGGACAATGGAGAATGTTTACAAGCTGCTTGTCAAAGGGGCTACAGGATATCAGGTGTGCTTATCAAACTGGTGCTCTTCCTCAGAAGTTCTATTACTAAACAGTTCCTGCATCACTGTAAGCAGCACTGAGCTAATTCTAGAGCAATTCAATCTTGAGATGTTCCAAGAAAGGATAAAAGCTGAAGGCAAGCCATGCTACAAGATGCTCCCAGAATTTCCAGTGGAAACCTGGAGAGAAGCACCCAAAGGAATTCACTAAGTTGGCATACAAGTTGGGAGTACAGAGAAAGCCAGAAGAACCAGGAAGAAACAAACACATGTACTTGTTAAGAGTAGCAGACCATGTGATTCTGCACTATTAAACAAGCTTTAAGATACCAATACTGTACACTGCAACCAACACAGGAGCTCCTGGGATCTTATCTATCAAGAGTATAAGCCTGAAGTGTTACATTTTCCTGTGCATGTGGTTAATACTGGGGAAAAAGGTGACATGCCAGTTCCGGAAGACAAGCAACTTCAATAGCCACCCTCTCCCCCATAACCAGTACTAGCAACTGGAAAGGAACATTTGCACTCATACATTTAAAAGTGCACCTGTTGAACTGTAAAAAAAACTTATTTCATGCATTTTAATAAAACTATAATTAGTAGATAAGCAATTTCAATATTAATGAATAAAATTTAAGACAAACATAGCACACCGTAGTCCTGAATTTGTCAGACTAGCTCTCAGATTTGTCACAAGTCTGAATTATGATCAACTTCATTACATTAGTCATTCCTGATTGGTCTCCAAAACAATGTGATGCTTGAACCAGTTTTCTTTGGGACCAAGTGTTCATAGAAGTTCTGTTTTATCATTTGACACTTTAGAATTTCAGAACAACTTATGCCAAGCAGCTGTGCACTGAATGCAAGGACTCCATCAGTCAGCCATTTATACTAGCGTTACTTTAATCAAGGTGCAGAGAAATTAAGCCTTATTAGCAGACTCACTTTTGCATTGAATGTTCGCTCCAGCTCCTCTTTGTAGCCTTGAATTTGTTCTTCATGTTGTTTTCTGAGCCCCTGAAGAGCATCCGAGAGCTTACTTTCAAATTCTCTCAGACGGCCAGACTCTATTTCTGCTATTCTGCTCTCATGGACTCTTTTTGACTCCTTGAGCTCCTAGAAGAAATGCCTCAGAGAATAAGCAAGCCAAGACAGTTTTGTTTGAGACTGGACTTACTGTGCCAGCTTAGCAAGTTACTCAATACTGAAGCAGATTTATCATTGAGTGCATGGTAATTAATCATTATTCAGATTTTAAGTATTCATCGATTAGGTCATATACTTCTACCTTGTGCTGGGTTGTTTTGCTTCCTTACTACTAACGTTGCTTGAACTAATAAAAGCAGTAGTTTGAATTTTAAGAATAACTCTTTGAACTAGATTAGTTTCTCTGCTTTTCTTTACTTACAACATGAGCATAGACACTTCAGTTTAAGCACTGTTACTTTATCTATTCTTATTTTATTCAAAAAGCAATATTAATTGATTGTGAAACTGGAATTTTGTCACTTAAACCACAGATTATTTGATTTTCTTCCATTCAGAAGGAAGTTAGTTTACATTCACATCTTTCCTGGTTCTGTGTACTGACTTCTCATACAAAGGTTACCAGACACCTCTGATAAGCGTTAAGGAAGTAGGCAACATAAGTTGTTTATTAAAGGTGATTTAACTTCCTAAATTATTTTAGGCTTCCAGCAAGCATGTGGAATCATTTAGCTTTAATTGTAATATATGCCCTTTCAGTTACTCAAAGTAGTATACTGGGATTGTAGCTACCTTTGGAAGTGCAGTTTAAGAAAATTGTCTCATTCCAGATATGACCAGTTAACATGAGGTTGTGTACTTTTTCCTATTTAGGTGGATTTTATTGGCTGCTGATGGGTTGACTCAGCTAGTTACCTTTTTAAGGATAAGCACATCTTAACTTTGCTTTTAAGTGCATTCAGGGATCATAGACACCTTAAAAAAATACTTGTAATAAGCTAAAACATACATCTTCATGAAGGCGCTTCTGGAACATCAGTTGTTCCTGCAAAGTTTTCATATGATTTTCCAGTTCCACTCTCCTCAGCATTTCACTGTGGAGGTGCTCTTTGGTATCCTTCAGTGACAGCTGCAGCTAGAGAAGACAGACATCAGGGTAAGCAAAATTCAGAGGTAGTTTTTCCTAATTAAGACAGGTAACTTATTACAGGTCATTGAACTGCATTCCCATAGCAATCAAAACACAGTGATTAACTGGAGTTCGTTACTCTAAGTTCTTATTTCAGTAGGATCCAGCATATTGGCAAGAGGAAGAAACGTTACATAGTGTAGTAGTAAAATAGAATTAAAGGTACCTACAACAGGTGAAAATTTCAAACAGACTCTCAGTAGTATTTACTTTCTGCAATATTACAGAAATCTTTTTGTCCACCTGTCATTGCCATAGGTAACAGTCTTCCCCTACTTTATGTCTCAATTAGTTGGGGAAAAACAAGCAAAAGCTTCAGGAATGAAAGCAAAGTTGACATTCCAGGAACAAGTCTTACTGTGACTACTTGATCCTTTAATTCACGAAGGTCATTCTCCAAAGTTCGGTTTGCATTCAAAGCTGTGGCTAAATCAGCTTCCTTTGTGTTCAGCTGAGCATCAAGGTCTCTCACACGAGCCTGTGCCAGGTTTAAATCAGCTTCTTTTTTTGAATTCCTGCAAGTGAAGTTTTACACTCGTGAATTGCAGCTAGTGAGCAAGAAGGTTTGGTTTTAATCTGTTTACCTTCACAGGGCTAGGTAGCAGAACTGAAACTGAAGAGAGGTCAGTTAATACTTGAGACAGCACAGGGTAGGCTCTAAGAAACAAACCAGACAGGTCCCTCAGACAAGTATCATTTGTTCAACCAGAAAAATTGCTGACCCAGTTTCCAGCTTGTTTTGTGTGAATCCTATGCAGAAGCCAGCTATTTTCCACAGCATTACCAACCAGAGGGGAGGGACGGCACAGGCTGCTATCTCCACAGGGAGGGACTTACAACCCTTAAAGCCAAAGTTCACCAGACCACAGTGACCTGCCACCACTGAACAAGCTGCTCACACAGGCAGCTCCTTTCAGCAGTAGGCTGCCACCAGCTTGCCTGACAAGCTGCCTATTGGCCATTAAAACGCACCACTGCTGAGGCCCCAGAGCCCCATGCAGCCTTCTCACCAGAAGGGAGCCGCCATGGAGGACACCTCTGTGCTGGGGGAGGCCCCGCAGCACCTACAGGCAACCAGGCAGGGTGTAAGCAGCTCAGGAGCTGCTTTCCTCAAGCAGGACAGCCAGCAATGCTGGGCACACATGGAGGCAAAGCATCCCATCCCCTGTGGGTGGAGGCAGAAGACAGCTCTGGCTACCCAGGAGGCGGCGGGGTGGGGGGGGAGGGGGAAGGGCGATTCCTCCTCACTCACAGCCCAGCTGCAACCTTCCTGCCCACAGCACAAGATTTGTCCCCTGGAGGCCAGTGGCTCAGCCATGGCCAGCAGATTCTGTCAGCGCCACAGCCCCAGCTGAGGCTTTGCCTTCTACAGCCCCTCAGCTCCTGCCACAGGGCAGTGAGCCCCACAGCAGCCACCCTTCCCTCACAGCACTCTGCCAAGGGACTCTTCTCCCTCAGGAAGGCCACACGCTTTTCTCTCCTTCACACCATGGCAGAGTTGCAGGGAGAGAAGCTCTGCTTTCAGAAAATGGCTATTCCCTTACACAAATACCCAGGTACAGAGCCTTCAGGTACAACCCTGATGACCAACATGGTGAAGTCACTGGTTTTACTTTTACTGGTTTTACCGCATTAGAAAAGTGCTGGGCCCACTTCAAGTTCCAGCCAGAGAAAGAGCTGATAATTTCCCCAACCGCTCAAACTTCCAAAATCCTTTGTCTGACCACTATTCCAGAGCCAGACTTCCTGCTCAAAATTCAGATTTGAGATTGCAAAGAGTAAAGTGTTCAGTTTATTTCAGCATAATCTGTTCTGCCAAGTGGCTACGTTCTGATAATTCATACGATGAGTTTTCCAGTTGATAACTGAGCAGACCAGTTGGAGAGAATCCAAAGCCATTCTGCAGGAGTGATCAGCTCTAGAAAGCTTAGACTTCAAGGGAATATTAGAAAAAAGTAAGGGTTGTTTAGTCTAGAGAAGAGAAAAGTGACAGGAGACATAACAGTCTTTACATACATGAAAGACTGCTGCATAGAGGAAGGGAATCCATTTTCCATGTCTGTTGTGGAAAGACAGGAAGTTGCAGGCTTAAATTGCAGGGAGAAATATTTGCCTTAGATGTTGAGGAAACTAACAGTAGTTCAACACTGAAGCACATTGCCTGGGGTGGTGTATGTGTGTGTGTGAAATATTCTGGAATCTCCATTATCTGGAATTTTATAAAAAGGGTTACACAAATATGTGCTTGGAAGGGATACAGGTATGGTTGGTCCCAATACAGGCCTAGGGCATGCAGCTGCATCAGATTCTGGCTCAAGGCCTTTTCTAGCCCTGCTCTTCAGAGACTTTTGTTGACTGAATCTCATACTTCATGAGCACAATGCAAAAACGAATACTTTGCTAGCAGGTTATCTATTCTTTACTCAGCTCAGACTCCAGGGGAAAAAACAAAAACCAGAAAAGTAATTCTACTGGGGTAACCATGACAAAAGATAATGTTGTAGATTTTTTAAAGTATTAAGAGGTAGGTTTTTTTTTGAAGTAATAACAGGCAGCTTTTTCTTTTCTAGGTATTAATTAGCCACCTTCCTTTTGGGATCTCTGCCACCAGTTATTGCGAGTATTAGTTATTTTAACAAGTACATCAATAACACTACCTAATTTATATTATTGGAGGATGAAACTGTCAATATAACTTCATTCTGCTAAAGTGTGCAAGCCTGAAATTCCATTAGTATCTGTGCTTTAACTCTGATGGTTCACTTTCCTGATGCAGGTTTCTACAGCCAGCTTCAGGTTTCCTATATTCCTGACAAATAATTTTCAGAAAACCCTGAAGTGAATAATTTCATCTTTAAAAACAGCAATTTAACAAGTCTTTGACAGGAGCATTTACTACCCTTATAAACCAAGTTTGGGGTTCAGAACTCCACATTATTTTACAGCAGCGACAGTTACAGTACTCACAACATTCCATATACCAACCATTCCAGAACTAAGCATGGCTTACTATCAATTGCAAGCAGTAACTTTGAGGCACTGCCATTCACATTCCTTGTAAAATAAGGTGCCACATATGTTGGCTTTGAGAATTTAAATAATTTATCAAAAGTTCCATATGTTTGAAACGGACTGCAGCTTGTCAAGACTAGAGGATGTTAACAGCACTTGCTGGATTCATTCTTACAGCTTCAGCTTGCTCCACCACTCATTTCAGGTTCAGTAGCACAATGCACATCTATAATCACTGGTGCAGAAATTCTTGCCTTTCTCTGCTGTGCTACTGTAGTTGCTTTGACCTTCCTCAGACTCCAAATTCAACTAACTGATATGCTTATCCACAACTCCTCCTTCCCACGTCTTTGGCCTACTTCCAATTACCACTGTTTAAAGAGTAAGAAAAAAGCTGAAATGCAAGCACGCGTCACTGTTGCTGAAGCTTTAGGTCTCTTTTACCAGGGATTAATAAGCCAATGGTTAATGCTGTGTGGAAGTTATCTGGTGACATTCCATCCTATAAGCATTCCAGGTTATTTAAAGGGTGTATATATAAAGGGCACGATACCCTCAAAGTAGTTTGTTCCAAGTCATCTGAGACCTGTGCAGTTAGACAGCCCAGATACAACACACTCAATATTAGGACTTCAGTCTAGTCCCTTCAGAAAGCAGCACGTACTATGTATCATTTCCCATATGCTGTAAAGTTAACCACTCCTAAGATCTAGTTACTTTAAAGAAAAAAAAATAATCAGTCCAGAGGATTGCATACCTGCCAAGCCTAAAGCTTTATAAATAAAGCCACAGAGTTAGACAAACATAAAGAGCAGCAGAAAAGTTCCACAACTGGTATTATCCATCTCCTCACTGCCCACTCAAGTGGCTGGTTAGATTTATGAAACAGATCTATGAGCCAAAACCCAGCATGAATGAGACAAAACGAAGAACTAAGCAGCTGAAAACAGAAGCTTAGAGTAAAACAATGTCTTACTCCCAAGTAGAACACCTACTTAAGTCCTGCTGAGCCTATGAGGAGGCAGTGCTTGCTCCATACAAGTGTTAAAAGATGGTGCCTAAAGGTGCTGTGATACAAGTTTATAACAAGATCTAGAGGGCCTGGGGACACCCAAATTATTGCAACTCTGTAATTAATTTAGCTGTACAACAGGGAATTAAATTAATTAGCAATGCTAGCACTCCCTATATCCATAAAGGAAGCTTGATTGGACACTTGTTCCCTCCTCTCCACTAACCACCTTCTTCCCTCCAAGAGGATTTGCCCACACTTATATTGGGCCACCCCTTTGTTCCCAGCTTGGTGAGGTTAGCCAAGATTATTCCAGGCTCAGGATACACACCTGGCAATAAAGTCAACCCTGAAACAGTAGACAGTAGATCAAGACCAACAAGCCACTAGGACAATTTCTGTATGGTACCAGGTAAGCTGCACGGCTCACAGGACTACTTTCTTTGGTTATTTCCCACTAGGCAACATCAGGGCTAAAAAGCCCCCAAGAGATGTAAGCTGACTCCACATAGAGACTCCTTCCCCATCTCCCATAACTTTCCAGATGCTTTCCAGCATAGCAGCTTCTTGAGTGGTTTATCGATGTGTGGTGCAAGACCCAGCCAGCTACAGCATTCATGCAATACTTCCCCCACAAGGCCACTCAGCACCTCAAGTTCTGGGGGAGCTCCCTTGCTCATCAGAGATCCTGAAAGTGGTCCAGCAGCAGGAGGCACTCACAGCATCATCTCTACAACACACCTGCAAAACAGACACCAGGATTTCTCCGAACCCAAGACATCCCAACCTCACAGGGCCATGCCTTTGGGGCATCATCACGACCCGGGCACCCTACAGCACTAAGCTCTCCCCTCCCTAACGCACCACATCCTCTTCCCGTCACCCCACAAGGGACGGTGGTAGCCCCGGGGCTGTCCCCAGCTGGGAGGGCCATCAGGGGCCGGGCAGGTGCGGCGGGAGGGCCGGGCCACCGACCTGCCGTGCAGTTGCCGGTGTTCCTCGCTAATCTTGCTCAGTTCCACCTGCAGTGTGGCCCGCTCGATGGCGATGTCGTCTAGCGCCCGGCGGGCATCGGCGAGCTCCTCCTGGTAGTTAAGCCGCAGGCTTTCCAGCTCCCGGTCGCTGCTCGCCTCCTGCTCGGTCAGCCGCTGATGCAACGCCGAGTTGTCGGCCTCCAGCGCCCGCACCCGCTCGATGTAGGCGGCCAGGCGGTCGTTGAGCTGCTGCAGCTCCTCCTTCTCCTGCAGCCGGCTCAGCCGCATCGGACTCAGTGGCGAGGCGGCGGCATCAGCGCCACGGCTAAGGGAGCGACTCCCGCTTACCGGCGTGGAGGAGAGAGCCGTGGCCATAGCAGCTGCCGGTCCGGGCCCAGGCCCCGCCACCGCTACCGGGACCGCCCCGCGCAAGACACTCAGCGCCCGCCGCCGCCCGCGTATAAATAGCCGGCAGCTGCCGCCGGGGCCTGCCGGCGAGGGTGGGCAGCTTAAAGGGCTAGGGGTGCTCTGCCGCGGCCTGTCCCGCCGGCTGCGTCTACGAAATACACCTTCGCTGTTGGGTTTTGGGGTTGTTTTTTTTTTGCTTTATTTTTTGCACATGCTTTGCCGCATCTCATCAGTCCAATGGTGCTGCCCGGAGAGGGCGGGGAAGGAGCTGCCAGGAAAAGCCTGCAGCAGCCCGGCCGTGTCACAAACCGCTGCAAGGGGTCGGGGTCAAAAAAATAATTCCCAGATTTAGGAAGAAGAGTGGCAGCTGCAGTGATGCTCACAATGCAGCATGCTGCCGCCTCAGTGCTCTGCCTGTTCTGTTTGTTTGTTTTTTTTTTCTCCAGTTTGTTCAGCTGATGAAAGTAAGCTGGTCCCGGCTCTTCTTGGTTGTTTGTGGGCGTTTTCACCTTTTAGGTTAGGCTGTGGTGGCTGTCAGCCGTCCTAGTGCTACAGACGTGTGAGCAGAAGGAAGAACAGAGGGGGAAAAGGAACCTGCATCAAGACAAATGTGTGAAGCTGTCTGCTACGACTTACACTAATAGCTTCTTATTAAAAATAATTATTCAATAAGAAAGTTGCTTCAGTACTTCTTTAGTAGTGACGTGTACTGTGATAGTCATAATTCTTTTCCAGTAGCTAATTAATTTGCCCTTTTCTTTTCCCCTTGCATTTGGGAGAGCAGATGTTGTACAGATCTCATTCAGCATGAGCATAAAAATCTTTGAACACCAATCTAACTCTTAATTATGGTGTTTGTTGCAGCAATAACAAGAAACTTCACTTAAGAGCTTAGCTTAGGTCAATCTTATTTCTTACCCAGAAAAAGAGCCCTGACATCCTCTTTGAGTTCTTTAAATTTAAAGATAGATTTAATGAAGGTTATAGGTATGAATTCAAGCTTCTCTTATAGGGCAGCAAGCATGTAACATAGGAGGACAACATAGTTGGTCCCGAGATTGTGATGGGAATTTTAGAACTGGGTAATAATATATGCCCCTGGATACAAAGTTACAAAGTAGATGAGGACACAGAAGGAGGTATAGATAGTCATCAAGGTTTTTTTTCTGTACTTCTTTACACATTTGTATAAAGCCCCCCAAAATATAATTTCAAAACTCTACAGTTGCATGTAGTGTGTTAATGGTGTGGCCAGGCTGAGCTCCTCTGGTTCTTGTCCTAGCAATAGCACCAGGAAATTCTTCTGTGCAGAGCAGTTCCAGATTTTTATTTTGGTACAATGAGTACTTGTTTGTTCTCCGTTGCCAATAGAAAGCTCAATTCAAGAAAAATAAAAAGTATGATTTAAATCTGAATAGGTACCTCTAAGACCAATATGTGTATGTCTGAGGGTTTAATTCAGCTTTGAAACCTCAGTCCTCTACAAAGAACACTGTGATCATATGTCATTGTCATGTTTGATAGTTGCATGTTACTGGCCAGCTGTTCAAATACAATTGTATGGTTTTGGAACAGATGTAGAAGAAAGCAAGAAATCTGCTATTCTGAGAATATTTTCTCTGCCTGCCAAGGCTTTGTGCAAACAAAAACAGCTGAAAGAAATGGTTCAAAAATAGCCTGAGCTAGTTTTATCTTTTGTGTTCTGCACCTACTCTCCCTATGTGAGAACAGAAGGTGGCAACTTAAGCAGAGCATAATTGAAATCTGTTACAAATTCTTTTCTTTCTGATATCTTTTCTGAAGGTTTTTGTGGGTTTTTTTTGTGATTTTGTTTTGTGGTGGGTTTTTTTTTTGTTTGTTTGTTTTATTTTTTGGTTGGTTGTTTTTTGTTTTAGGTTGTTGTTTTTTTAAATTAAGACTGTAGCCTGTACTGCTTAGACCACAAGAGTAGCTAAGCCTGTACCATCTTTTTCTACTGTTTCAAGAATAAAGATATTAGGAACTTTTCAGCATTAAGACATTCAGAGGGCATCAGGAAAAATTGTGGGGAAAGGTGTACATTTCCCATACTAAAGCACAGTAAAAGGTGTTCTAGAAATAGTCCTTTTGTAGGAAAATGAAGATAAGAGAGATGTAGATAGTATTAAGCAGATTCCACAAAGCTAGAATTAAAAAAAGCAACCTAATAAAACTTGGAAAATATTTGTGGAGGCCTTGATCTTGAGCTGCTGAAATTAAGTGAAAAAAAATACAGTAATACAGCACTACAGTTAAAATCAAGAAAAATCAACTGAACGTTTTTCTATCCTTTTCCTTAGGTATCTACTAACTGATTAGAACCATGTGTGAACCACCTGTTAGTATAGGTTCCAAAGCACTGTCAGGGCTCTGAGTGCACTAATCTGCCTAAAGGACCTTGATGGGTCTCAGCTGGAGCTTCTGCCCACGCCTCTGCCCCTGGGTGCAGGAGCTCCATTTATGCTCTGGCCTGGGCCTTGGGTACTCTTTAAGCTCTGTTGTTGCTGTGGCTAGCTTAATTTAGGCCTGTTTCTCTGGCCTGACCTTGTACTTGCCTAATTATGCTGAATTTGCATGGGTTCTTTGTGAATGCTGGATGCTACCTCTAGCTCTCTATGAATCTTATTGAGAAACTGTAAGATGGGGCTGTGGCTGGTGTGACTCCTGTGCTGCCAGCTTGGCTACCTGACTTGGCTCTCTGTCCATTAGGAAACAGCTGAATGTTGCTGCTTGTTGAATGACAAATTGTTAGAGCAATGACTTCTAAATACTTAAGTAAGGCCAAGTTTGTTGCTAGTAGTATCTCTTTTGAGACTTTCTTTTTTTGTGTGTGTGTGCATGACCTAATACAAAGTGTTTGAATTCATACCTAGTTTTCAAGTGTTGCATACATTTGAGGCTATGCATAGTAAGTGCACAGGCTTGACTAGTATGTAAATACTGTGCTGGCAAATGTAGGTGTAGATGCGAATTCAGCGTAGACAGTAGAAGCTTTTGTTGCATCCTTTTGCTCTGATAGTCACTCTGCTCTCTTATTCATTAAGGTGTCTCCTAAATATTCATTAGAACAAAACCAAGGTATCACTGGACAGCCCTTGTAACAGTTTAAGAAACAATTTAAGAAAGCTGTGCATATAATTTCAAAATTTTGATGTATTAGAATATAGCAGTAAAAGAAATTAAACTATAGTTAAGCAGTCTATCCACAGACAGATGTTAGTGACTCACATATGCTCAGAGCTGATGAGGATAGATTGAGCTCTACCGGCCTGCTAATGGTTGCTATGCTACTGAGTAGGTATGGGGGCTCCATGAGAAAACTAGAGGTTTCTCCCTCTACCCACCAGAAAAGTTAAAGGGCAATTTCTTTCTGTGGCACTAGTCATAGTATACATAGGTGGAGAAGACTTTTCTAGAACATGTAACTGCTCCAGTGATCCTCTTGTGTAGTACTTAAGCATAGATCCCCACTTGGCCAGTTAAATTAAGCAGAAGTCAGTCAGTTTACAGCAGCATTTGCCTGTGTAACATCTAAAGAAATTACGTTATTTGTGGGATTAATGGATGCAAAAGCAAGCAATGGATTTTGTTTGGTAAAACATTAAATATAGAAAAATCTACCTAATGGCAACATTTTGTAGGTGACTTTTTGTCTTGGGAGATCCTAGTTACCAGTTGCCTGTGATCACATTCTACTCTTGTGTACAAACGCGGATAAGCGGTTCCTGTGTACAGTTTGTATTGGTTCTCTGCTGACTAGAACCTGGCTTGCTGTCAGAAAATGTATACTCTCTTCCAGTTCTATGTTGAATGCACATAGGTGTCCATAAGAAAGGTCTATATGGAATGGGGAGGAACAGAAGTCTTAGTGTACTGCACGGGTCTGCAAAAATAGAATTTTGTTCGAGGTTATGAGGGGTTCTCACAGCATCAGGCAACAGAGCAATCAAAGAAACAAAAATACAAAGGACAGTGGAGAATAAGTTGTTTGTTTTGGTTTTTTTTTTCAATGACTGTGAATCTGGAGCTTTACAAACTTTCTTGCCCTCCAGCCACCAGACCTTGCTAATCTTTCTTTATCCTTGTTCATTGTCAAATTGTATTCAATTATGTCATCACTGACTGTTAATAAGTATAATGAGTATATTTGCTGGCTTCCACAGAAGCCAGGAACAACCTCTCATTCACTGGAGAGAAGTAAGATCTGAGCCTCTTGTGAAAATGAACTTGCTTCCATCCCTTTTAGTAGAATATAACAATAGAAACGCCTTCATTTATATCTAGGAAGCATTGCTGTGTTGAGATGTGTTGAACTCACTTCACAGAGTAAATAGTTCATCCCACTATTATTGCCCTTGACTCAGTACCTTGCTCGATATGGAGCACTTGGGCCACAGCCCGGCTGTGGTGAGGGGAATGGGTCCTTTCCCTTGGTAATTATTCACAATATAGTCTCCTATTGAAGACTGTAAATGTGCAACTCAACAAACAAGGGCATTTGCCCACATAGCAAAAGGAGTTGGCAAGTAGAAGATAACAGAAGAATCAAAAATGAATTTCACCCTTACTTTCTGTCCTCAGGTTTATTTTCAATAGCAGAGATAGAGCCGGGGATTCTGTGCTCTGGTAGTGAGTGATCCCATTCTCGGGTCTGGGCTTTGTGTTTTATTTGCTGCTTTGTTCCCACGCACACGAGCTTACAGAACAGTGTGACCATTTTACCTTAGGGGTTTTGCTGTAGTTTTTTCTGTATTGTATTGACACACAAACAAGCATCAATACAAACAAGCGGAAATCTCTTTCCTCTTGCTGCCAGACATTTGATGCTCAATGTCCCTTTTCTGGAGCTATTTTCTGGTGACCTCACTCTTTGGTTTGGGAATTTTATTTTTTAATCTTTTCAACGTTGCCCATACTTGTTCTTTCCTTTGGTTTTGCTGCATTTTCCTACATTAATCATTCATCTTCTGGTTTCATAACCACATTGTCTTTGTTGCTAGTATTCCTCCCAATGATGTCTTCCATCCTTGTCCTTTATGCATTCCTTCCTGCTGTTTGCTCCTTGCTTGTGTTCTCTTCTTATGTTTCCATCTTAGAGTGCCTCTTTAGACACTCGTGTAGTGACATGCATAGGTCATCCTGTGAGATGCAGGTCACCTACTTTGCTCTTCTTGCTTTTCCCCAGTGACCCATTACAGTGAGGGCAGCAATTGTCCTGCTGACCTTTGTCTGTTGCACATGACTTACAACATCACTGATTTCCTCAGAGCCCCTGTTTATTCACCAAATGTTGCCTCTTTCACATAACACTCAATAACAGTTTATTTTTAACAATCACGGAAGTAAGGGCCATCACTTACTGAGGAAAACAGATTGTTGTCACTCTTGCATGAGAAGAATATTACAGACTAGTTCAGGAATTCCAATTTGACATATCCACAGCCCTCAGTGGGGTTGCAGTTTTTTGCAGTCTAAGAAAAAAACATCTGTTAAGGAACATATAGCTATTTGTAAATAAACTGAAGCCATTTTACTTCTGCAACATATTTTTCATTTTGCCTTATCTGCATTCAGTCAACCTATAGAAGTTCCTATTTTCTAATTATGCCCAAAATAAATACCTAAATATTTTTGGAAAGATATGCTGCAAAACTACAAAGTGATCATGTAAGTGTGCTATAAATTTATCTCAAAGTGCTGGCTCTACTATTTTAGTTAGGGCAATGGAACTGAACTATAACAAAAAGTAAGCATGTGCCATCTGAATCAAGATGTGTTTGTTCTGGAGAGTCATGAAATTTAATGCATCTGCTCCTACTGTACAGGATCATAAATATTCAAATGAGCCACAAGTTGTTTTGCTTGAGGATAAAAAGGAAGTTGAGAGACAAGAAAGAACAAATATTTATTCTAATACTTGAAATAGTGACCATTTGTATATACTGTACTGGTTAATTCTAGATTCAATTAAACACAAACTGAAAGGAAGATGGTAGCTTTCTTCTATAATGTTTAGGTTTATACATAAGTAGTTTTTCTTTCTTTAAGCCACAAGAATTTTTTCCTACTTACTATATTGATGGAGCTGTTCCCAAAGCCCAGGGCAAGGATCAATGGGGAACACAATGGGTTCCATAACATCAAAAATCAAAGACACAGTGCTGTAGCTGAACTTTGCACCTTTATACTAATAGAGGCTTTACTCTTTATGGGGTATAACATATTTGTGAAGTGTGACAGTGCATGATTGCACTCTCCCCCAGAGAGCTTGTTATTTCAGGGTAAACAAGCACCCTGTACAAATACAATGCAGGCCCGAAGAAGTGATTATACCGTGCCATGACTCTAGTTACAGGAAATTTAACATTTTCCTTTTATTAGTCAATCAGGTGCAGCTCTATTACTGATAACTTTGAGGCCTGAACCCAAAATTCTGTTTCTGCATGAGGCCTCGGCAGGATACTTCCAGTTTTGGTATTCATTAGACATAATCCTGATTTATGAGCCAAATGTTGTTCTGTGCTGTTTCGATGGATTCTAAATTTGAAGTTTAGCCAAACGTATTTTTTCCTGAGTAGCATAGACTTTAGTTAATGTGAAAGAATGGCCTTTGTGATCATCAGATTTGCTCAACTGAGCTTGTTTGGAGAGGATATTTATATTTAAGTGGAGACTGCTGAAGAATTATGTATATCTGCATTTCAGGACAAAGATGAATAGAGAAATGTGTGGTCTCTCTTTTAGATGTGAAAATGTTTAATTAATGTTCACTGAGAAAAAGCTGGTGGTTATCATGTGTCTGAACAGAAGTTTTTGTGGTTTTGTTTACCAAACTAGAGATTTAAGTATTTTCAATTTTGTCTATAGCTGTATCTTGCAAGATCTTTTTAATTTGCCTTTTCTACCTGTATTGTTGAGTGCAAGTTGAAATTTTCTGTTGAACGTAAATCAGTGAATGACAAAATATTTCATGGTTGTATTTGGTAGTGAAGGCACGAGGTATTAAGTCAGTATAAAACAAAGGATAAGACCATCATACTTTCAACTAGTTTCCCCACGAGAGATGGTGCCAACTGTACAGATGGACAAGATCGGGATTATGTGTTCAATGAAATAATATGTGCGAGTGTCCATATTTCACAATTTTGAATAGTAAGGGCTTTACAGCTGTCATATTTAATGCCATTTAAATGATGCATATTTTAGAGAGCAGCAAAAGAAAAGCATATATGTAATAAACCAGCATTGCTAATAAGGAGACAAATACAGGATTTATGCACGTGAATGCTGAGCATTGCTATTCTTTCCCATTCAAAATCTTATACCAACTCTGCCAAATTAATGTGTCAAGAGAAGGGGGAATTAAAAAACTGTGTGGTAGAAGTGTTAATAAGGTAATACCTAGGGGACTTGACACTAGACCAGTGATTGTGCAAACATAATGTAAGAGTCAAAGAATAATAGTTCCTGCCTTGAGGAGTTTATAAGCCGTGCAGACAAGAGAGTGACCAGAAGGGAAGTTAAATATTTTCTTAGAAAATGGTGATTTCTTTTAAACTTGAATGGTCAATTAGTTTTTGCAGAATTGCTGACAGACTTCTCCAGGGATGAAAACTAGACTTCTGGAACCTCAAAGTCTACGGCCTTTAGCTTTTAGGATATATATTGTAGGAGTCTACCGTGGAGCTGCAGGTGCTTATAATTTTGAAGTGATTGTTGTCAAACAGACCTTTCCTGGATGCCTGAGTTTCTTTTGGCTTTTGTTTGTCTCGGCAGAAGGGGTTATGAAGATCTCCAACAGGAGTCAAAATCCAAAAGCTTCCAGGTTCAGTGGAAGTCTAGAGAGAAAGGAGTAAAGTGGCAGTGGTGTGGAGTGAAACTGAGGTGAAGAAATTCAATCGGATAATGGAGGCAACAAATAGCATTCAATGGGAATGAGGATCGTATTGTCAAAAACCCGGTGTAGTTCCCAGCAGTAGGCCCAGGCTATTTTTATGCTTCAAATGCTATTATTTTCTGGGTGCTCATCTTCACAAAAAGGATGATTTCAATGTAATAAAGCAAAGCCAGACCATGAGTGGTGGGGGAGAATGGGATTAACACCACTGTCAATTTCAGTAGCTTCAGCAAGACACACTGCCAATTGCTATTTTACTAAGTAGGTACCACAAGGTACTTGCATTATTTATTATAATGCTGGTTCTGAAATCTGCCCTGTGATTGTGGGTAATGCTTGCAGGTGCCTACTGCTGTTTTCTAACAGCAGACATAGGGCCTATAAACAAAGACCCAGATCACACAAGAAATTGTATGACACAGCAGCCTCACTTAAATCAGTGAATCTGATGTGAGCTGTCTAATCTTGGCTACTCCCTATTATACCTTCCTTTCTACTCTTGAATTTATTGTAGGATATGAGGATTTTTTTCCAATACGAGATGTTTGATCATGGTTAGGGATGCACAGCACCCTGCAGCAAATGAACAGGAGCACCATTGAAGGAAGGGATCTGAGTAAGCTGGGAGGAGAAAGCACAGAGATGAGTAGTACTGAAATGGAGAAAAATGACCACCAGTGTTCAAATTTGGAAAATGGTATTAGAATGTCAGGCCAAACCTTTCAATGTACTCTATGGCAAACACCAGTGCTAGGAACATAGCTGGAGCTATTTTGTCTACATATGCTCATCTGGCCAGTTCTGCAGCTTTTGCCTCGGGACTGCTTCACTATTGAGCGAAACAAGTGATTTTGTTAAGTGCTATTCTAAGTAGGGATGGTGTAAACTGTGGATGTTCCTGACTAAATGGCAGGTCTTGAGGGCCAGCTTCACCCTGCAGTTGTGACTGTCTTTTGATTATTTCTTGTAGTACTTACTAGCAGTAGTTTTGGAACAGGAAAATTGACTTTCTGCATCGGTTGACCTAATGGCTAAATTCTGGGTTGAAAGCCATTTGTGATCAAGTTTTGAGTAGATGCTGACTGCACCTGTGTATCTTTCATGAAGATAACAAATTGCAGGGATGTAACTGAAGTCACAAAGGACTGTGTGGTTGTTTAAGTAACAGTAGCAACTGAAATAAATGGATGGGAAGCGAAGCTTCTCAGAAATTTGATCCACTTTCAGCTGACCGGTATTAGAAAAGGAAAAGATCAGGTCCTTAGCAGCGCTTTTGCCTGTTACGCAGCCTATTACCGTGATGATGTGCAGACTGGAAAAAACAGCTTGCCTCAGCTGTCAGGGTGAACCTGCAGGCAGAGCAGTCCGAGCCTTAGAGCGGCAGGGAGGAAGGAGGAGGCAGACCCGGCGGCGCAGGTCTCTGCTGTCGGTGCTCCCCCGCCCCGGGGTGGCAGCTCCGCCGTCCCCGCCGTGCCTTGGGCCGGTCTCCGCTGTCAGGCTAGTTTCAGCAGAGGGCACTCTGTTCCTAACGATGGAGGAGGCGCTTTCCCGTGCTGGTGAGAAACCTAAACAGATTGGAAAAGTTTCCAGTGCAACATATTTGAACACTCTTCATCGGTTATGTTTAGTTCACTGGAGCATATTTTTAACTTCAGTGGCAGGGATAATAGCCCTTTCGCTACGTGCTGCTCTTAGCGGACTCGACGAAAGCTTGGGACATCAGTGGAAGCCGTAGCCCAAAGGTAGAGGATTTTGTGTTCCTGTTTAGCAGCCCGAAGCTGAGGGGGAGAAGGAGAGCAAAGCTGTCGTATGAGACGCACTCGTCAGATTTACAGTAGGAAACCTAAAAATATCGTAGAGGGCAGCATGATTAAAGACCTCCTCGGTGCGTGAGCGATTTGCAGCTGTATTGTGAGTGTTACTTGGAGATGAGACACAGGATGGTTGTGGCTTTGGAAGTCGCTTTGCATCAGATTTGGGGGCCGAATTCACGGTAGCTTTTACCCCTCGGGGGAAGACGAACCGCTTGGTCCCGGGCTGCCGGGGTCTCGGCCACCGACACCGGAGCTCCGCCGGTGCCTCCGCAGTCGGGGAAGGGACCAGGCCCCCTTGGCCGGCCGCCTGCTTGACTTGGCCGGGGAGGCA
>VZTM01042754.1:3698-103030 GCA_013400555.1 Jacana jacana | reverse complement strand
GGTTCAGGCTCTTGTCTCCCCCCTAAATTTCCCTTTCACCGAGATGATGAGCAATGAAAGTGGAAAGGGAAGTGACTCTTTCAACTTTTTCGTGTCTCGTGGACAAATTCCACAAAAGTCACTTTTTCTTTTCAAGCGTGAGATGCAATCGGAAATGAAAGTGTTTGGGTGATACCTAATTTGCTTCTTTCAAGGGGTGCTTCCCCTGAAAGCGTTCCCTCTACAAAAATAATGGCTTTAACAGGGGGCCAAGTGGTGCAGGGGTTCTTGAGTCACGAGTTCGAGCGTGGGGACTCTCGAAAAGATAATGGGACCACTTGCTGGGGAGGGTTTGAGATAGGGGTGGGAGATGCTGAAGGTCACACTGGCTCATGGCTGGGTGCTGAGTTGACCCGTCCTGTCGTAGTGTGGAGTAGCAAGAGCAGAGGAAGCCATCCTTGCTGCCTGCCTGCTGGTTGTGTCCATGGGGTGTGGTAGAGGTCCCATGCTCCTAGCTTGGTGCTGGCTTTGCTGCGGAGCTCACTGACATTAGGAGAGCGGCCCTGGGGCCTACAGGAGCGATGGGGAGGGGCTCTTGATCAGGGAGTGGAGCCACAGGATGAGGAGTAATGGTTTTAAACTGAAAGAGGGGAGATTGAGATTAGACATTAGGAAAAAATTCTTTACTGTAAGGGTGGTGAGACACTGACCCAGATTGCCCAGAGAAGCTGTCGATGCCCCATATCCCTGGAGGTGTTCAAGGTCAGGCTGGATGGGTCTTTGAGCACCTTGGTCTGGTGGGAGGTGTCCCTGCCCAGGGCAGGAGGATGGAACTCCTTTAAGGTGCCTTCCAACCTGAACCATTCTGTGATTCTATGATTTGTGGACCATGAGTGAAGAACAGGACTTTCTGTGCCAGTTGGTGGGGAACTCTCTTATTGTGAGCCTTACCAGTTGCTGGTAGCAATTACTTGTGCTTTTCTGACAGGTTAAGTATTGTGAGGGTCATATCTGGTTCCAAGTAATAACAACAAAAAGCAAAGACTTGTCTGAAATCTTACTTTTGGCATACTAAGACAAGGCTGATCTTACCAAGGTGGAGTGGGAGCTGATTGTTTGTTCCTTTTGCCTGCTGGAAGGTGATGGGCTGCCTCAGAACAGGTTGGAGGAGGGTAAGAGGAGCCTGAAGCGTGGGGGTCGCTCTGCCACAGGGGCTGGCGTTGCGGTTGGGGGCCATAAGCATCGCGCCGCATGGAAGTCACCGCCCCTAGTCAGGAATCAGCCAAGTATGTATAGTGAGGAGGGGAATGACAAGCCCAGGCAAGAAAGGTCTCGGGCCTTTTTTATAGACTATAATGTACACTTTATGCTTTCTGGGTCCTTTTTCCTTTTGTAACTTCTGACTCGTGTTGGTTAATTCTCAAGCAAAACTGTGTTTTGGGGGGGTTTTCCTCCCCCATACCCAGTTACGCAAGAGAAACACTTGCTTTTACCTATATCCTTATTCTTGAAGTTGCTATTAGTAGGGCCTCTCTATTGCTGGTTTGGCGATACATGCTGCTAACCGTTTCCAAAGCTCGTAAAATACTGCCTTCACCGTCAGAAAAAAAGCCTCATATCCATGGCATTTCAGAGTAGCACATTTAAAATCCTTGTTGCTGACCTGGTGTTATTATATATGTGTGTCAAGATCTGCATGAAGAAACTAAACGTGATCCTGAAGACAAAATGTTTTAGGCTTGGTGTTTGGGGTTTTTGTTTAGTCAAATAAATTGTAAATTGTAGATTAGCTGGGGGACCTCCAGAAGGAAAAAATATGATGTTAAAACATGATCTAAGTACACAAGGCCGGACAAATGTAAGAATCAATGGCTTTTGTTCCCAGTGGCATGAACACAACTGGGAACTACTGTGCATTTGGGAACGTGTATACCTGAGACATGTGAACAACCGGTTTTCCTAAGAAAGCCCAAACAAGCAAAGACCACTTTTATTTCTCAGTTTGGATTGCAGCTTCTTGGCATTTTAAGAAAGCTGGAGTCAGATGCACAGCTGAATAGATGCTCCCATAACCTCTTCACTGCTACTGACGGTGTTTTTAAACAAGGCCTCTAGAGCAATGGTCCTTCTAAAGCTGTGAACTGTGGCTTTTTAGGAATCCCTGCTCATTAAACTTGCCCGTGCCAGTGGATTCCAATAGCAAGTCCAGCCTTCTAAAGAGAGAGCGGAGAGGACGAGACGAGAGACAGGTTTGCGTTACCCTGTGTGGTGCCTTCAGAAAGAAGGTGAGGGAAAGGTGCTTTGCAAAAGGAGAATGTATGCAGGTGAAAGCCATGAAAAACACAGAGCAGTCCTGTGACTTCTTTGAAAGTGGGAGCAGCCAAGGTGGATGGAGGAGAAACCTGGCGAGGAGGGCAACGTGGGCATCCCACATTAGATAAGCTTTTTGTTTGTTGTTTTTTTTTTTAAATGCCCATCACGTGGTAGGCACTACGTTAATAATAGAAAAGAGCAGGAGGGTTGTGAGCAAGGAGGGCAGAAAGCAGAGGTGAAGGGGGACCTGTGTAAATTTTGACTTGGTGTCTGGAATCCCATCTCCGATGTGAGTTTTTAGAGGTCTCACAATGTAGGCTTTGGATTTCAGCTGGAGTTGGTGAGGGTGGTGCCAGCACTGGTGTTTTTTCTCCCTCCACCCCAAAATGCCCATAACTGCAAGAATCCATATTTCTGCTGAGAGGCAGTCAGGCGTTGCCCTGGTGCTTCCTGGCATCGCTGTTGGTGCGAGCGGGACAGCCGGCATCCCCAGAGCCGCGAGGCCTCGGCCTCCCTCCTTTCTCTGCAAGGCAAGGAGGCAGCACTCCAGCGTTTTGGGCTCGGAGCAGTTTCTCCGCAGTCAGAAGGTAAAAACATTACACGTACGATTTAAGGTTTAAGCTGCAGAAACTGGCAGCCTCCAGAGGGAGATCAGTAATGCATACTGCAGAAGACTGTTTCGGTGCAGTCCCTCAGTCACAGACGGCCATCAGTAAGGGGCCCATCAGAAGGGGATTGTAAGCAAAATCATCCAAAATTTCAGCACACTGATAAATGGCTTTGTTTCTCTGCCCCTTTTCTTTTCTCCTCCCTAGGCTTTGGCTTTCCAGCAGGGCTGGTTTTACTTTGACTGTTGTGTTTTTGTTTGTTGTAGGGACTGCTGGAGGAGGGACTGCTGTTCGGACAGCAGTGTTGGCGTGGAGCCCTGCTGGGGCCAGCGATGCTGGCTGAGGGCTGGCTTTTGTGGATGGAAGCTTGACTGTGGGTACTGGGGGTGATGTATGAGGACAGAGCTGTGAGAGCACACAGGAGGTGACAATGGGGGGTTATCTCGTGTGGCAGCTCTAGAATCACTTTAATTAGCTACCCCTGAAAGCCAGCAGGGAGCACTGAGCATCCTTCACCGGTCCCTGAGCCAGGGCACCCCTGCACGCTGGGGACCACCAGTTCCAGGCTCCTGGGCACAGATCAGGGTGCTGTGGGCACACAGCTCCTGTGGCTCCCCACATACCCCCTTCCGGAGTGGTTCAGTATTGAAGGGTGGTAATTGGAGCTGCTGTTGGCCAGGGACATCAGCTGTTCCCAGGCTGATAACCAACATGAAGTATTGTCCGGTACATTCCTTTTCCGTACAATGAAGCTTTATTTTGAAAATGCGTCATGATATACTGAGTGAAGTTAAATGTGGTCCTTCAAGTGCAGACTCAAACAGCTGAGCAGACTAAGTGTATACAACATCTTCCTTGAAAGAGGTTGTAACTTTGGCTGGGGTTACCTTTCCACTTCTCACATCTTCCTCTTTACACTTTTCCTTTGGATAAACCTCAACTTCCTCGTGTCTGTGTATAGCGGGGATTTTTGCTGTTGTTTTTTTTTTTGTTTGGGTTCTTTTGTGGTGTTTGGTTTTTTTTTAACATCTTGTTCCTAGGCTGCTGCAGTACTTTAGGTGGTCTGCTGCTGTCTTTAAATTGAGACCTTTTGCTTGGGAAGGCTAATGTGGATGTTTGCACAGAGTCCAGTCCTTTTGTCCCTTCCAAGGAAATTAGTGAAAACACTTGGAAACTGACCAAAGGAAAAACCAGTGCTGGTGACACACAAACAGAATATCTTGTAGAGTTGTCATGTGTATGCACCTAGACATGCAGATTATCTTTTTTGAGCTCAAATGAGATCATTCTGTTTCTAATTACTGAATTTCTCTTCCCTTTGTGATTGGGAAGAGAGCTTTCTCATGTATGGTATGTGTGTAAATTGCTTTGTTCCTTGTGAAATTTTTTCTAAATTGCATAGTGAAGGACGGCTGGATGGGTGCAGCAGTACCTGACCCTCAGTACAGAATCCCACCAGCTAACACTGCATTGCGCTTGCAAAGGCAGTACCTCTGGAGAGGATCCACCTACTGCATCTCTTGGACACATTAAGAGCTAGCACCAACTATATCAGATGCTAACATAGAATCATAGAGTGGTTTAGCTTGGAAGGGACCTCAAAGAACATCGAGTTCCAANGAGGGGCAGAATCCCCCTCTCTTGACTTTCTGGCCATGCTGCTGGGTATGCAGCCCAAGATATTGTTGGTTTTCTGGTCTGCCAACACGTTGCCAGCTCATGTTGAGCTTCTTATCAACCAGCGCCCCCAAGTCATTCTCATCAGGGCTGCTCTCAATCCATTCTCCACCCAACCTGTATTTGTGCCTGGGATTGTCCTGACCCATGTGGATGGCCTTGAACTTGGCCTGGTTGACCTTCATGAGATTTGCACAGACCCACCTCTCAAGCCTGTCAAGGTCCCTCTGGATGGCCTCTTTAGGTCTGTTGGATTTTACTGGTCATTGGTTGGGGTTTTTTTAACTAGGTCTCATCCTGTAGTCAGGTGTTGAAATGTTGCTTTTGAATTTTTTAGGGGTAGTCGGTGAACTTCTGCAGTCCCTCAGTGACTTGCCTACAAGAAGTCATCGTGACGTGCTCCGTCTTCTTTTTGGACCGGAATTGAATGAGTTCTTGGGCTCTTTCCATGCTTCTGCTAATCAGTGTTATAAAAATGTCTGTAGTGTAGAGGACAGGGAATTTCTGTGCAACCCAATACCTTTATGTAGAAGACGCACTTGAAGAGCGGGGGTTGAAGGAATGGACCAGAAGTGCTTGGCCCCTGCTGGAAATTTTTTTGTAGTTAGCTGTGTTAAGATATACTGGGTCTGAACATCCCTCTCTCTGTATGGAAGGGAATGTGCAGATCAAATGGTGTGGTTGTGAATTCAGCACACGGATATCTGATTTCTTGGCAGATCTGACACGGGGAGTATCTGGACCGCTGCCTGCCCCAAGGAAAAGGGGGTCGGTGTGACCCACGCTCAGCCCGGACTCATCCAAGCAGTGTAACGCGAGCCCCGAACCTGTAGACAGATTTACCAGCCCTGAATAATGTCTGTTGTACTGCGAAATCTTATCTCCCTAATGGCCTGCAAGAGGGTACAAATGAGGAGAAATAAATATGGCTCTTGCTTGTCCTTCCCCTGCATTTTGCGGAACAGTTGCTTTGGTTTCATTCTGCCTGGTGTGTTCTTAGTGCTTTTGAAGGACTGAGCTAGTTTGTTGGAATTTTTGGAACAAATGAGAATATGATTTGCTCCTACCTGCTTGTTTCCCCCCAAACATTCTTTCCCTTTTTGCTGAACAAGTCAAAAGAAAGGAGCTGCTTGCCATGTCCTGAAGCACAGGTCAATTCTGACCACTGTAACCAACATAGAGGAGCTGTCAGGTTCCATCCTTAAAGAGAAATGAGCAGGTACCAACTGGACAAATTGTACAAAGGCAGGATTTCATCTTTATTTTGCATCTGTACCATAGGTCCCAGTAAAATGGGGATTCCCCTGCCACTGGGAGTACCTGCCTAGAGGTGTTGGTGTGGTAGAGGCTTCACAGTTTGATGATTGATTCCTGAAGCTTTTGAGTTGGCTGGTGGAAAGGGGCATTGCTCCACAACCCAGTGCCTGCTGAAAGTCCAGAGGTCTCTAGGAGGGGTTGGGGTTTCTCATCTGCCTTTGGGGTAAAAAGCTTTGGGTTGTGGTTTGTAAGTAATTCCGTCTGCTCAAGAAACTTGCTGTCATGTGGCTGAGTCAAGGGTGAAGCTGTTCTGTAAGTTCATGCTTTTTACGTGATGGAATGTAAGGGCGGTCTTGCAAAAACCACCTGTGTGTATAAAGGCAGGCTGGTGCTCAGTTGTCGCTGTCGAGTGCGTTGGTGGCTTTGCGCAGGGAAAGGGCGCCCCGTGGAATGCACCCAGTGAAATGCGCTTTCTGACTCAGTGGGGCAGTCTTCATGCCCTGCGTAGCTCAGTCACGGCTTACAGACATGTGCACAAACCTGTCCATCCCCTCCAAACGTTCACCAGTGGAAGCAAAAGAGTGCTACAGGTAATCCTGGTGGTTTCTTAAAAACCAACCAACCAAACAAACAAACAAAAAAAACAAGAAAAAGTTGCAACTTCTGGAAAAGTGTTGAGTGAAAGGCCATCTTGTTAAAAAATGGATGTGCTCTCTAGAGGGGCTAATTTAGACACTAAGGAAATATATGTGGAGCTGGTTGCTGGCCGGGTGCCAGCCACTGAAGGGCACCGGAGGCTGAAATGCCAGGCAGTGCTGGTAGTGCTGGCACTTCAGCCCATGACGGTTGGGTTGCATGAATTATCTCCCTGCCTTCCAGCTAATTTTATCCTGTTGATTTTTCATGAATCATTTCCCATCTCTGTGGGTTAGAAATTAAAGTGGAAGTTTGCTAGCCAGAATAGCCACATCTGCTATTTAGAAAGTAGCGTCTGGGGCTTGCTTCCTGCCCACCCCCATGCTTTTCTCTTCCCTTTCCCTTTTTACCTCTGCTCGATGTTCACATAATGTGAATCACTGGATGTCGCTCTCCCACGGCAAGTTTTAAGGCTGGACAGCTTACAAAACAGCGCAGGGGCTCTTCTGGGTGGGCCTGGGCTGGGGGTGGGCCGCTGGGTCCGTGTTGGTGGCTGGGTTGGCAGGGTGCTGAGTGCAATGTGGCAGGGTCCCCAGCACATGGCAAGGCTGGCAGGGCCGCACTGGGGCATCTTGAATTTCCTGCCAGTGCCTTATAAAACATTGAAGGCTCTCCGGTGTCTTTTTCCTCTCCTGGCACAGCAGAAGAGCAGAAGCCCTGCAGTAGCCCAGCCTGCGGCATGGCTACCAAGAGCTTCCTCATCTCAGCCTTTTTGTTTGTCTTTGGATGAGAGCAGGAGGTCATTTTGGGCAGTAAATTTGCATCTTGGCTTTCTATAAAAGCATCTGTGTGGTGAAAAACTTAACTTTTCCAGACCCAAACCCTTCAATGCATTGTCCTGCCTGCTGTCAGGGCTGCCATTTGGGCCAGCAGCAAGGGGAGGGAAGTTGAGCCCTATGAGTAAGGGGGCCAGGAGTTGCGTAACACAGGTCATCAGAGTGAGTTTTGCTGGCAGTTGTGCTTAGGAAAAAGCACATTCTCTTGAAACAAAGTGAGCACTAGATAAAGGAGAGGAGGTCTCAAGCTTGCTGGCGGTAATTTTTAATCAATTTTAGTGGATCACAGCATGTCCAGGAGACTGGAGGAGTGATCATGTTGGGACTGTTATGGAAAGGGCCGAGTGCATGGCCCTAGTAAACGGTAGGTTGAGTAGCGTGACACCAACCCTGGGTAAATATAAAGTAATACATGCTTGAAACTTGATGTTGTGGAAAGGGTCTTACACTTCTCAAACACATCTGATTTTGTTCTCTGGGAAGCTTAGTGGTGGTTTAAAGAAGGATGTGATATACTTTGGTGTAAGTAAGGGGGGTGAAGGGTACTCTGAGCTAAAGGAGAGTATTAGCACACTAATAAATCAACCATTTGTTATTCATTTTAAGATGAATGTAGAAAATGGTTTTTCAGCCTCAAAAGATCAAGGCTCTGGCGTTGCCACCTTAGATGAAGGGAGCAAATAATCCAGGTATTTTAAGCTAGAGCTTCATCATTTTACAGAAGAGTCTCTGCAGCATGGTATGTGGAAGCTGCATTTTCAGAGAAGTAGAGTCGATGGCCCTCCCTTTAAATAAGGGGAAGGGAGAAGCCAATTCTGCCTGATGCTCGCTCAGTGATGCCAAAGAAAGCATGACTCACCACTGGTGAAATGTGCAGGTGAAACAAGTTTGGTGAATTTTGGCTATTGATAGAGGAAGGATGGAGTAATGCAGTTTGTTTGGTAAATGGACCCATTGAAACAGAATCACTTTCATGCAGACAAGTAGAGAGTTATGAACCTGGAAAGGCATGTCCTGGCTGTGATCTGCAAAGGGAAGGCTGTGTCCTGAGCAGCCCTGTGTGAGAAGGTGGGGGTTGTCAGGTCCTGGCTTGAAAAGATGGCTGTGATTTGGGACACGCAAATGGATAGTGGGGAATCAGGGCGATGAGGTAGTTTTATGTCTGTAACCCTTATATTTACTTCAGACTCAGTCTCATATCGGCGTGGATTTCTGGTGCCAGCGTCCTGTAGAAAATTGGAAGAGTTACACACATAAGAATGACAAAACTTGTTGGAAAACTGAGAAGATACTGTATGGGTACAAATCCAGGGCTCTGCTATGTATGCATTTGTATTCAGTGCTTATCACTATTGCTATTCAAACGCCTTTCAGGAGTGCCTCAGGGAACAAGGCTTACACCTGCCTCTTGGTTGTACTCTTATTCTGTCCTGGGGGAGAAAAATGTTGGTAGAACAGCATCGTGTTTTAGTACTGGGGTTTTGTGCCTGTTTGTTTAAACTTTATAAATTTAGTTATATATTTATGTTGAAGAAGCCAAAAGCGAAGAAGTGTAACTGGCAGTCCTGACCAAAGATGGTGAAGTTTGTTACGGCCATTAACCTAGGAAGCAAGTCTTTCCATGTACTCAAAGCAGCATCCCAACATGCCAGGTTTTCCAGCCCTTCCCACTGGGTGCAAGGTCAAGAAAGAAACGCTGACTGGTCCCCAGAATTAAAAACATTAGCACACAGCTTGTCTGTGGTGACGATTAACAGTTGAAATGGGCTTCCAGTGAAATGTTGGCTTCTCTTCCCTTTGCTAGACTCGAATGGGGGTTTTGTCCTGTTTGTAGGCAAACTGTAAGGATGTGTGACACACAGGGCATCAGCCAGGTTGACCTTTCTACCTTTAAACTGTGACGCTGTGAGATCAGAGCAGGAAGCTGAATACAGGAAAAATGAGAAGTTTCAGGTTTAAGGCTGTTATTCTTAATGTATTTTAAAAACACAAGTCACTTATGTTTCAGTTGGAGTGGGCTGCCTTGGCTCCATGGCGTGCTGGGCCATTTCAGAGGCTATTAGGCCTCATGTGAGCTTTATGATAGAACCATAGAATGGTTTGGATTGGAAAGGACCTTAAAAATCATCCAGTTCCAACTCTCTGCTATGGACAGGAACACCTCCTACCAGACCAGGTGGCTTAAAACCCCATCCAGCCTGGCCTTGAACACCTCCAGGGATGGGGCAGCTGCAGCTTCTCTGGGCAACCTGTTCCAGTGCCTCACCACCCTCACAGCAAAGAATTTCTTCTTAATATCTCATCTAAATTTCCCCTCTTTCAGTTTAAAACCATTCTCCCTCCTCCTATGGCTCCACTCCCTGGTAAAGAGTCCCTCCCCATCTCTCCTGTAGCCTCCTTTAGGTAGTGGAAGGGGCTCTAAGGTCTCCCTGGGGCCTTCTCTTCTCCAGGCCGAACAAACAGCTTCTCAGCCTGTCCTCACAGCAGAGGTGCTCCAGCCCTCGGATCATCTTTGTGGCTTCTTCTGGACCTGTTGCAATAAGTCCATGTCTTTCCTGTGCTGGCGATTCCAGAGATGGATGCAGTGCTCCAGGTGGGGTCTCACAAGAGTGGAATAAAAAGGCAAAATCACTTCCTCGACCTGCTGGCCATGCTGCTTTGAATGCTTTACATTGTCAGTATTCCGCTGTGTTGTGTCCTTACAGCAGTTGCACCAAGTAATACCCGGTTTGCAGAGGCTTGTGCTGTTCCATCACGCTACATTCCTACTCTTAGATCAACAAAGAGCAAACGCTCTGAACTCACCATAATATAGATGTATGTGTCAAATCCTCTAGTCAGCGGCATTTTCTACCTTGACTAAAAGACACCAGAACACAAGTTTAAGACTAGTTCAGGGATTATTTCAGAGTTTCTTTTCCTTCTTTTCCACTCTGAAACGAGTCCATCCTGGAGTAGATCATGGCAAGTTTTAATGACATGTTTTGTTCACGAACCACGTGAGTGAGAGTATGAATGCACCTGATGTCCACTTGAAATGACAGGAGGAGTTCCAGGTTGACAAATGGGAATTTCCCTGTCCCCAGCCTATCAGCAATCAGGATGACACCAGCAACTTGGTGTTGTGGCACCCCAGTGCTATTTGTTGTCTTGGTTGTTGGTCTAGAGCAAGTCATTGAAACCACTGGGAACCCTCAGCTCTCCTGGCTGTAAAATGGGTTTAAGTCTCAGTAGTTTTGAAGCTTTCTCTCCAAGCTGCTTCAGAAAGCTGTAGCAAAACTGGGGGTGTGTCCAGCTGTCTTTCTTGTAGTCCTGACCTTCCTCAGTGTTTTGAGAATTCAAAACTCCAAGCAAATGTGTCATACTTCTCTTCTGGTGAATTTATGGCAAGCCTCTGTAGTGGAATAACTGGCAATGATGACGGGTCCTGGTAACAGCCCATGATGCTCAAATCCTACATAGTCTGTGCCCTGTCGTTTTCACTAATTTGGTTGGGTTTTGTGACTGCCCCAGCCTGTCTCCAGCTTCACAGACTTCATTCAGCTCTGCTCTGCCGCTGTTGGGAGGCAGGTCACTGGGTCTTGCCCTGCCACCAGCCTTCGCCATGCCAGGATGCTCCTCTGCTGGGTGGAGGACAGCTTCACCCACAGGAACACTGTAAAGGGAGTACAGCTAAGCCAGCGCTGTGGCAACTATTGAGGCAGAAGCAGTTTTCCCACTGGAGGATGAGGTTAGTGTCTGTGGACACTGGTCCTCCTCTGGGCAAACTGGTTCTCCCTCTTCTTTCATGGGATCTCTCAGTGTTTGTGTTGGCTTCAAGTGTGAGCTGCTGGGCCAGCTGGTACTTAATAAAGTGACCCAAAAATGGTTGGCGTATCTGAGGACCTCAGCAAGTGAATTCACCTCGGGGAAAGCAGTTGACCCAGCTTTTCCGTGGCTGTTTGGGGGAAGCTCAGAGCTTTGAATGCTGTGCTTTATTCCCTGTTCCCCATCATTCAGTAGCTGACTGTTCTGGAGTACTATTTCTGGTAATAATATGCAACTGTAGAAAAAGCACATGAATTCAAGTCCATCTTTCACCATGGGCCTGCACTTTAAAACTAAAATGTGGTACGAGCTATGCAAGATCTTTCTTAAAAGAAGAGGGGCTGACCTCCAGAAGGCCAGCAGTGAGAAACTGAGTGAAGGAGCTGTGTGCTGAGGAGGGGATGGATTCCTATACGGCTGTTTCACATGCAAGAATGTCCCAATCTGGGAAACGTGCCAGTAAAATGTAAAATTAAAGCTCTGTTTTGGAGGCTGATCCACGCAGATAAGAGTCTGTGGCTGTTAACTAATAACTACAAGAGGGGCAGTGATAAAAGCGGCATACTTCAGGACAGGAATTCACAGGTTTGTTCGTTCATGCTTAACCCAGTCTTGGACGTTTTTTCCCCTACTTTGGAGATTAGCAGCTCAAGTGTTCCTGTGTTTTCTGCTTTCTTCATTGTGAGTAACGTGGTAAAGCTGCTGGAGATCTTAACATGTGTTGTGCAGGAGTATGACAGGACCTTGTAAAGGAAAAGGGAGTGGTTCCATGGCACTGCCTGCGAACCCGGGGATGCCTCTTGGAATCTGCAGCAGCCACGACCACCTTTGCTGCCCAAAGGAATCGCTGGTGTGGGCAAATGGCACCTGGATCTTCACAGCGTCCTTCTGTCCTAGGGATTGTCCCCTCCAAGAGGCTGCTAGGACTTGGCAGCAGGTCCTCTGGTGCTGTCCTGTTAGCCACCAGGAGATGAACGTGGGAGGCTGGATACCCCCTAGAATACCTTCAGCAGTAGGCCAGGAGCCCGCTCTGCTTATGCATACATGTTGCTTTTCTGCCTTACCTGAAACCTTCAGAGGGAGTTCATGTTTAGGTGTTAGAGCCAACACAACTGTAAAATTGCCTTAAAAAAAAAAAAATAAAAGAAAGAAAAGAAGTGGAGGGAGTGAAAAGTACAGAATGTGAACTGGAATCTTGTAGTTGTCGAAAACTTAGAGGGGGGAGATAAAGAGCAAGGAAGAGAACCTAGTGGCAATAAAATTAAGAAAAATTAAAAGCAGCTTTAAATATAACAGAAGCTAAAAGTCTCCTAAAAAGCACAGTCATTTACTGATGCCTGAAACTGGAGAATGTTGAATGTTCCTTTCCTGTAGCTGGCAGAAAAGTGACATAATCCTACCAGTTACAGCAGTCGGGCAGAGCTCTCAGCAGTAGCAGTAGCCTGGGAAATTACCGAACAGCATCTACTACAGCAGTATGCTTTTAAGTTTGCTGTTCTGGCTGACTTGCATCCAGGGATTTTAAAAGGGCTGACTGAGCAGTGCTCTCAGAGCCATAAATGTTTTTGTTTTTTGTTTTTTTAGAAAAAACGTATTTGTAATGAATTAGACTGAAAAAAAATCGTTGTGTGTTAGTCATAAACAAGTCAGGTAATATCAAGTCTAATCTGGACAAGCAAGATATTCGGCTGGCTGCTGTCCCATGTTGACTTCCAGTAAAATAAAGTGCTAGCTGATAGGGATTTGTTTGCTCTCGATTAAAGGGACTTTAATTGTAATAATCTGTAGAGATTTTTGGAAAATAGGTGTTTTCTACCCTGATGTAATTTTCTCATACTGCTGTTGGTTTGCTTGATAAAGGTAGAAGTGTTGGTGTGTCTTGCATCTTGAACGTGCTGAAGTTGTGCCACAGGTCACTGGAATAAGCAGCTGCAATGATTGTACTCTGAATAAATGAAAACTTGACTAAATGGAAGGTCACAGTGTGACGGCAGAAGGAAGGCCACTGCCGATCAAGTGTGTTTCTAGTAGCTTCAGCTGGGAATCCTGGGTTTTGGCGTGATGCGAATCAGCAGATCTGTTGGTGCCCTGGAAGAGAGCACAGAATTGATTTTGGTGAAGTTTGTGAACAACATGAAGTCTTGGTGAATCACAGGTCATGAGAAGAGGCAAGTCAGTGGTGGAGCTGTGATTGCATGTACGCTGGGTGACACAGCAAGGAGTTGTGTGTCTTTAAGCCAGGCAGATAGTTGCAGGGGCTGGTAGGAGGGCTGGTGAGACATAGAATCATAGAATCATTTAGGTTGGAAGAGACCCCTGGGATCATCAAGTCCAACCATCAGCCCTACTCTACAAGTTCTCCCCTACACCATATCCTTCACCACCACATCTAATCTACTCTTAAACACAGTCAGGGATGGTGACTCCACCACTTCCCTGGGCAGCTGATTCCACTGACTGACCACTCTTTCTGTGAAAAACTTTTTCCTAATGTCCAGCCTAACCCTACTCTGCTGCAGCTTGCAGCCATTCCCTCTTGTTCTATCGCTGTTCTCACATCTGGTGACCTGGGAGCTGTGGCAGGAGCTTGGATGCAACTGTGGAAAACCTGAGCAGGGGCAGGGAGGGTGTTATCTCGGTGCAAGGTGCTGTGGCCGGTGCTGCCCAGGAATGCTGCTGATAAGCTGGAGAGAGCTCAGGGAGGACTGTGAGAGGGGCACGCTGAAAAGTGCCATGCGGTGAAAAGAGGAATTCTGTGTATAAAATAAGCACTGGATATCTCTTGGGGGGGGTGGTGGAGGTTTTTTGTTTTCTTTTTCTCCTCTCACTCTTGGTGGTAGGCTGTATTTTAACTGGGAGTTGGCTGAAGGAAGCTCTGTGGCTGGACTGTACCATCACAGGTTCTCCCTTGCTCTGTAATGGAGGAGTCTCTGTGAGGGATGAGTAGAAAAGGAAAAGCCAGTGTCTCTTCAGAGACAGGCATCTACATCTCTTCCTACGGAAGCCTTGGGTGTTGTGGGCATTTAAACTCCATATGCCCTGTCCACCAGGTTTCCCAAATAGGTGGGTTTTCTGACCGAGAGCACCTGCCCCACTGCCAGCATCTGCCTCTCCTGCACCAGCACAGAGCCCACAGCTAACCAGTGCTAGAGCAGCACCTGATTATTCCTGGGTTTTAACATTTTCCCCCTCACACAGCTGCTGCTTTTTTCCTCCTGAGCTGCTCTACTGCAGAGACTTTTGGGGAAAGACCTTTCCCTCTCCTCTGGGAAGAGCAGGTAGCACCTGCTTGCAAGCACCCTTTGGTGCTTGAGGACAGGGCTGGAGAGGTTCCCTCTTGCTCTGGAGAATGCAGACCAGGGCCTCAGTCTGCCAAAATAGAGGCCTACCCTTGCCCTTAATATCACTTTCCTGCTTGACTGGCTGTGGTAATGCTGAAAGACATGTCTTGTTTTGGGCACCTTGTGAAGGTTTAAGAGTATATGTGTTTGCGTGTATCTAGTTGTACTTGTGTTGAGGCTTTGCTTTCAGAGCACTGTATGAATATTAAGAGATGCTTCCTTAATACAGACTCAATAAAGGTTTTTCAAGCTGCACATTGGCATGTGAGAGGCTGGGCTGGAAAACTTAATCATTTGTCCCCTGGCACAAAGAGGAGTCCCAGAGGCTGGGAATAGCGTTCCCTCTGACTCTAAACAGGGCACAAACACAGACCAGGCTCCCATGGTGCTCAGTCCTGTACAAGCATGTGTGGTATAAGAAAAGTCATGTTGTCAGGGGTTTGTAGCCTCAGAACACAAATTTTGGGATGTCCAGAGCCAGGTTGCAATGGGGATGGGCTCTTCCACTGGCTGCTCTGACAGAAGGGGTCTGACCAGCCCCAGAGGCCCCTCTGTCAGGGAGTGTGTGTGGACACAGCATGCAATTGGGCAACCAGCGTGGAAGAGGGGGACCTGGGAGACTTTGGAGGGGGAAGCTGTGAAGTCTGTCTGACCTGGTGTGGTGCCAGACTCTGAGCAGACAGTTTGTGTGCCTTGGAGGAAGCCTCAAGATGAATGCAATGAAAAAATGAGCTGTGTTCTTCTTTATTCCTTGTTTCAAGCTGGTGTGCTCTGAAGCTTAGTGGCCCTTTCAAAAATCTTAAACCAGTTCCGAGTTATCATCACTCACCATGGCAATATCTTCTCTTTAGCACTGTCCGTATGACAAGGGGGAGGCGGGAAGTGTTTATCATTTTGGAGCTTGCTGTCTTCAGACAGCATGAAGTGGTTCCCAGCTCTTGCGTTGAGCTGAGGGAGAAACTGAGAAACTTCTCCACTGGAGTGGCTTGTGCGCCAGAAGGGTGGTGGTAGCCCAGCTCTGGTCGTCTTAAGGGACAGAAAGGTAGAGACCATGATTTGTGCAATTTTGATGGAGTCTGTCAGGTTGCTGTAGACACTTAGTGTTTGTCAGAGGTGTCTGGAGCACATGGAAAGCTCCATCTGCAGGGTTGTAACACACTGCACTCTCTTCCCAGACGGAGACTGGCATATGTTATGTTTGTAGGTCCTGGTTCATGCCACCATCTGCATTCCTCTTGGCATTCTGCCCCCAAAGACTTGCTCTCAGGTAGTGGTGCTGTGTGTTTCCGTAACGCATCCCACCCATCAGTGTTAAATTCCACGCACAATGTCTTTTGTGGGCACTGTGGAGCATACTTCAGATTCCCCATGCCTCAGGTTGCTCCATGATGTCTTGCCTTCTTCACCTGCCCTGCAACTGAGCTGCTTTTCCCTCTGTGGCATGGGAGGGGGTTTCTACCTATATGCACAAGTAGATGCCCTGGCCTGTGAAGGAGGCTCTTGGTGCGGGAGGGAGCCTGCCCTCCTGGCTCCCTCCTGGCCTGACCAAGGAAGGCTGTGGTTCTTGGGTGAGAAAAGTTGTCATTTCCTGGCCTCTCATTTCTCTTCCCCTTTCCTTCATTTCCTTTCAGAACATGAGTGAAAACTTGAAAGACTGTTTGATCCAGACCCAGGCTTCCTTAGGGGAGATGGTGATGATAAAAACAGAGGCCTGCTCTCCGCGCCGGGACCAGGAGTATGGACAGCCTTGGTAAGCAGCTGACCTTTAGTCTGGTGTACTCTAATCCCCTTCTCTCCTCCTCTCCCCGGGCTCAAGTTAGTTTTGAGGGATATAATTGAACTTCTCAAAGTTACTAAAGCCCTGTTAAGGAGATCTGCCTTGAGATGTATGACAGGGGTGGTCACCTACTACATGTCTGCTCTGTAGGGTGGTTTGCACCAGGCATTGAGAGTGATGACTGCCTTTGAGCATCGTGCTTCCCATGCTGGAGCCTCTCTGCTGGTGGGAGCCCCCTCTTCGAACTCCCCTGCCCCCTGTGGGATGTGCCAAGTGTGTGCCATGCCTGGAGGTGCTTGTGCTGAAGCCGTAGGTGTAGGCTTTAGCCATCTCAGATGCTACCTTTTGGCAGGTTGGAGGATGGCAAGTTCAATCGTTTCTCTGTTGCAGGTGTGGGGACTAAGAGCTAGTCAGGCTGCATTGCCTCTGCTCCTCTCTTACGTGCAGTCTTGGTAGGTTAACATCATCTTTTGTTATTGCCTTCTCAGCTCTGGAAGGCCTGACCCACAGTCCATGGAGGTGGAACCCAGGAAACTGAAAGGGAAACGGGATTTGATTGTGACCAAGAGCTTTCAGCAAGTGGATTTCTGGTGTAAGTGTCTTGTAAGCGAGGAAAGAGCAAGACTGCCACTTGTGTAGACTTGGGTCTGTCCTAGTAGGCGCCGTGCTGGTTTGGGGTGGGAAGCATGGGAGAAAAAAGCTGAGAACAAATCTGTGCGCTCTCCTGGAAAGACTGGCACATTTGATAGGGAAGCTGGTGTACAGAGCAGCTTGTCCATGGTGGGACTACGCAGCAGTAGGGAGGTAGGTAGAAAGTGTGCTGGAAGCATGAAAATGGACATGGGAAAACCCCAAGGGTCTGCAAAACCCAAAGGCTTGAATTCAGAAGCTGCAAAGGGAGCATCACACAGATGGCAACTCTTTGTCTCACCCCTACTTCTGAGAAAGAACTGGTGCCAGTTACGTTGGCATACCTACACAATATCAAATTGTAGGTCTCTGTCCTTGTCTGGCCACAAGGCGAGCGCCTAGGGATTTGTAGCCTCAGAACACAAATTTTGGGATGTCCAGAGCCAGGTTGATTTGATTGTGACCGACTGTGGGATGCTGTCTCTCCCAAGTACAAGTGGGATGCTGTCTCTCCCAAGTACAGAATGAAGGCTGTATGATGATGGTATTTGTTTTCAAGGATGTTTGTTTTAGTTTGTCTCTGGTGTGTGGGGAATTCAGCCTTTTGGCATGAGGACATTGCTGCCAGCCAGTGATGGGCAAGAAGCCTCCACCCTCTGTCTCTGTGGACTATTATGAGGTCTTTCCATGGGTGGAGAATCTCCACAGGGCACCAGGGATCATGCAAGCACTGGTGTTGGTCGGGCAAGTGTGGGTTGGGGCATATCTCAAGGGATGTGTGGTGGAACCAGTGAAGCGTCTGTGCACATGGAGGCCAGGGTCTGGGGGAGGGGGCACAGCCGGCCCAGGGGAGGCCAGGGAGCTGGGGCATGCTGTCCTGAGCGCTGTGCATTCTGCGAGCTGTGTGAGCATCACATCTGCCCAGCCTAACCCCTGCTCCGCTCACACCCACAGTCTGCGAGTCCTGCCAGGAGTACTTTGTGGATGAGTGCCCAAACCATGGCCCACCTGTGTTCGTCTCTGACACCCCAGTGCCTGTTGGCATCCCAGACCGGGCAGCGCTGACCATCCCACCAGGAATGGAGGTGGTGAAAGAGCCCAGTGGGGAGAATGATGTGCGCTGTATGAACGAGGTGATCCCCAAAGGTCACATCTTCGGGCCATATGAGGGGCAGATCTCTAGCCAGGACAAGTCTGCAGGATTCTTCTCGTGGCTGGTGAGTGACATATTTCCTAAACAAAGTGACACCCAAGCCACGCAGCTCAGAACTGAGGGACTTACGGGCCTGTGGAGCCAGACCTTAGCCAACTTTCCCTTTCTTGTGAAGATCTTCCATTACCCAACATGGGCAGTAGACATTGACCCACCATAATTATTACTTAAAGGTATAGAGACATGAAAGGAGATCGGATGCCACAGCATCTGAGTTGATTTCACAGGTGTAGGAAGCACAGCTTGCTTCTCTTCTCACCGTGTTCTTCCATCTCCACCCAGCCTTGAGGGCTCCTCCAGTATCTTTCTCTGTTCTGGTAATCATTTCAAGTATAGAGGAAAGACTGCATCTAGAGATTGCAGACCACCAGCAACTCCTCCCAGTCTGTTTGAACAGACCAGATGGCCTGAGGGACTGAGGAGGAGATTCAGTCTTTTTGGTTTTTTTTCTCTAGTACTACAGGCCTTGGTTAGCCTATGAGATGGAGATGTCAGTAGATGGACAGATACTATTTATAACAAGAAATGAGATTTAGGACTTGAGTTTTATGTGGGGAAAAATTGCAAGAGCTGCTGATAGGAAATGTTGCTCACACTTTTCTGTCTGTAAAATAAATGTATGTCTCAGACCTGCCCTGAAAGGGAAGTTAATTTTTTACATATCAGGACTGTTAACAATTTGGTGACACAAAATATCCAGGGCAGCAGGTCCTACTCAGTGAGCCCAGATTCATGTCAAAGAGTTTCATGTCCTGGCTTGAGGCTGGAACTGAAGCAGTGATTTGAGAGTCTTAGACCTTCTCTCGTCTGGACCAGTTAGTTGACATGCTGCCTCTGTTCTGTCGTTCTGCAGATCGTTGATAAGAACAACCGCTACAAATCCATTGATGGGACAGATGAAACCAAAGCAAACTGGATGAGGTCAGTCCAGTTCTCTTTTGCCTTCACTTCTGGGGCTCTGTATTCCAGAGAGAGGCCATCACGCACTCCTTATTGTTTTGTGTGACAGAAAAGCAAATCAAAATGCCACAGCCCCTTCTGTCAAGGAGCCTGTGCTCTTTCAGTATTTACTGTGATGAGAATCTTTTGGAGTCTGATTCAGTGAAAGGGACTAAAACAAGGATGTGTGTATGGAGGATGGCTATTTTCTGGAATGAGGACAAATGATGATCCTACTTATCCAGTCTTACAAATGCTGACAGGTCTCATTCCATTATTTTTTATTTTTTTTCCACTTCATGGTCAAATATTTGCAAAACGCTTTGCATCATTCCCAGTTCCCATTATTCCCTATCGTTTGAATCTTTCGGGGGCTTTTTGTCCTTTCCGACATTGGAAGAGGTGCCTTTTTTGTTGTTATGATTGGTTTTTGGTTTTTTCTTTTTGGGCTTCACTTGAAACAATTGTCTGCGGTGGCTGTCATTGGTGTCAGCTTTGCTGTGTTAGGAGGAACACTGAGAGAGAGAGTTGCTGTGGCTTCAAAGGCAGAAGTGATGCCTGAGCTTGCACTCCCTCTGCCGGCCCCAGGACTCAGCAGAGCAGAGCCCAAATGCAGCCAGTGTAACTGCAGCAGTAAGGGAACCTGTTTAACTGTGACGCAGTGCTTCAAGGGTTGGCATAGATCTGCAAAATGTAGGTCACTCTTGCAACCTCTTGAGGCAGAGGCAAAGCGCTGAGGTGCCTTGTGTGTGTGATGAGCCACCAGAGTGGGACATCACTGTGTGTTGTGGCCCATCCCACATTAGGACCAATTCTTGAATTTTGGAAGCAGTTGTTGCCAAGAAAACATTCTGTATGAGAGTAAAGCAACATGGGGATTAACTGTTTTTTTGGCCTGAATGCCTAGGATTTTGAGTTCTCACTCGATAAGGGAAGAGAGGGCATGAAATACAGGTAGATGCAGGACTGACCTAGTTGTTCAAAGCTGGTTGCACCACTTTGTGAGTGGTATTTGAGTCTTCACATGGGTAACAGCTGTTCTGATACTTATGTTCATAAAGTTAAGTGAAAGATCTCATTTTTCTGTAAGAGTTAACAGTCATTAACCCTTGTTCACTGCTGGATGAGAGAAAAAGTTAGACCTGGACTGAGGCTGGAGTTGTCACTCCAAAAAGAAGCAGGGGGATATATATCTTGAAGTAAGGAATGCAAAGTTCAAAAACCAGAGTGAGATTTTTCTGCTTAGATCTGGATCTCTATGTGATCTGGATGACAGTGAAACTGGGAGAAAACAGTTTTGAAAAGCAAAAATCCTATGATGAACTCTTCTTCTTCCCAGTGCCATGAACATAAGGTTGATGTGTGACACTACTCATGGTCCCAGCACCAAAGAATAGAATGTTCTTGCCTAAACCTGTATTTGCCATGGTTAAGTCTCTGGATGAATGTGGTCTGGGCCATTGTGTATGGTCTTGAAAGGCAAAGAGGTTATGGTTCTGTGGGAAGGGGGTGTTTGCAACTGTTGTGGGGAAGGGTGTGTGAAAGGACCTGTGCAAGCTATACCAGTCTTAATGATCTTTTGGTTCTCACTTTTGAAAATTGCTTCTAATAGCAGTATTACATAGAGTCTGACTGACAGTTCAGTGGGACTCCTCAAAAAGCCTTGGTTTTGTTTGTTAGAAGCTTTCAAACAGGGGTGCACTTGGTCTCCTGTACCAGGACACCACCTGTCATGGAGATTACCCACAGAAATGATACTTCCAGGACGCTGTAGACAGCGCTCTTTTTGTTTTTCAGATGATGCTCTTTGCCATCACTCACAGATGGAGTGCTTTGCAAAGCAGATCTACTCACCCTCCGGGTAGGTGGGTATGACATGGGGAGGGCAGCTCGGGCTGACTCCTCTCTCTTTTTGTAGATCTGGCTATCATTTTTGTTGTTTGACTACCACATCTTGAGACCATTTTCATGTTCCCAGTGAGGACAATGTGTTCACGGCAGCACTGGCTGGTTTAATTTCAGATGGCTGTTTACCCAGGGCAGTGGATGGCAGGGAGGAAAGGGTACGTAGCATAGCAAAGGGCATGGCAATGGTAACCTCCTCTTGCCTTTTCCCTCTTCAGATGGTCTGTCGAGACAAACTCCTGATGCTGGGAGCTCGTTCTCCTGGGCTGAGGAGAATAACACACCCTTCATCTCTGCCTAGAGTAAAGTGCTGTTGTTTCCAATACTTTATGAAACTCCCTGCCTTTCACCTGCAGGGATGTGTGCAAATCTCTTCCTCTGGTTTTATTTTTCTGGGGGCTCAGAGTGACCAATTACCATAGATGGCAGCAAACTTCAAGGGAAACTGGTACTATTCCAAACAAGAACCATAAACTGCTGCTGGTGGGAGTTCTTGGGGCTTTTGATGGATTGTACAGAACTAGCTGTTATTCCTAGTTACTTCTGAGGAATTTCCATTATTCAGTTGTTGGGGCTGTTTTAGGAAAAAAGGAATCTGACCAAAACATGAAAATAATTCAGAAAGTCCAGGAAACATCCCTCTACGTGTGTATCACTTGGCCCAGACTGAGATGCAGGATAGGAAGTACCACCAAACTGGTGGTGCCTAACCTATTTTTGGAGCAGCGTGCCTCATGTCTGGGGTTTCAGGCTAGTGGCACTTATAGTCTGTATCTCTTCTTCCATGTGAGTACCTGAGTTCTCAGGCCTTTGGCACAGTTCAGATTCATCCCTTACTTCAGCCCACATGAAAAGGCTGGTGCAAAAGTTCCTCACTTCTTTCTCCTTTGCCTTTCTCTCTGCCCCCTTTCCACACCAAACACAGTAACAAAGGAGTCATGGAGAGCACAACTGGTCTGCTCAAGGCAAGACTAGCTTAGATTAATAGATCTGTTAAGTTCTGAGCTGCTGTTTTGACTTTACAGGACCTTTGAAAAATAAAAGGTTAAAAAAAGTCAGAGCTACTGTGTCTGCCCATGTGTTCAGGTGGAGCAAAAGCCACCCGCCTAAGCACAGGTCACTTTGTTGAACACAATGAGCTGGTCTGTGTTACCTTGCAGCAAGTAGAGCAAATGTTCTTAAGCATTACAGACTGAAATTTATGCAGAGCAAAGGGATCCTGTAAAAACAAAAAAACAAAAAAAAAAAAGAAGAAAAATTCTCCAAGGCTGTGAGGTGATTATATGCTTGCTTCTTAGAGGCCAAGAAAAGTGGAACCAGTTGATGTCTTTGTGAGGTGATCGTTAAGTGCTCACTTCACATAGTTTACAACATCATGTGTGTTTTTTAAAGAAATAGCTATATAGTTTTGCACTTTCAGATTGACCTGGGTGGAGGGGTGAATTTGCTGGGGCTCTTGTGCAGTGTGCTAAAATTCACCTGGCATCCCCAGAGTGGGACTTCCAAATATCAGTGACTGCTCTCAGGAACATACTTGCACACTGGAGGAAATGCACGAGGGGAAAAAGGTCTCTCTGGCAGTAATACTGTCTGCATTTTTATAAGAAGGTTAATGCGCCTGCTGGGAACTTAACATTAACTGAATTAGTGATTAAAAGTGGCCAGGACTCACTACTTCTTGTGTGGTGAGTTTGCTGTTGGAATACTTAAGTTATCTTAGTTTTGACCCAAGTCATGCTGGAGCAATTGAGGGGAAACCCTGAAATCTGAATATCCAAGTCTAGTACAGGTTGTCCTAAATACACTTGCTGGGCTGCCCTGCTGGGAAGAGCTGAAAGGGCTGTAATTCCCCATCAGTACAGCTTTGCCAGTTCCAGCAGCCGTGAGTTCAGCGGGGCAGAGGGGGCACAGGCCTCCTGACCCCACCAGTGGCTCTCAGCTGCTCTGGGGGGACTTCTGCAAGCTCACCTCTCTCTACCCAGGCTGTCTCGCACATTGCTGTTACTCCTTGTCACCAGAGCAGCTTGTCAGTGGCGGTTTGTTTCCACCACATGGAGGCAGTGGTGGTACTGTGCAGTCAAGGGTACCTGTAGAGACTATGTGTGAAGCACAGTTTCACTGAGTGTGATAAAAATCAAGTTGTAAATGTTTGCTTGCTCGATGTTCCACATAACCTCTTCCCTCCTTCCAGTGTTTAGCTGGGAGAACTTCTTTTTCCTTTTAAGTTTGGGCCTTTTGTTTTTTATTTATTTCCTTGAGGTCAGTGTAGTAAGTGCTCTGCTGGCTTTCCATCATTTTATTACCATCTTCCCTAAATTCACCTTCTATCCCCACATAAATAAAGCTGTACCAAAAGAGTTTCTCGAGGATGCATTCACATTTGTCCTGGTGGAATGTGTCTGTGCACATAGCTCCCAGCTCTCCCTACACGTGGCCTGGATTTGAGCAGCATTTCCTATTGGTTTTCCAGCTTTAACCAAGGTTAACAACTTCTGATACCCTGGTAGAGGGCAGCAGCATCACTGAGATTCACTAAACAGCTGTGTAATAGCAGTAATAGGAAACTAGGATGATAGTAGCTCCCTCAGCCTTCCCTCATATGGGAGATGCTCCACTCCCTTAATCATCCTTGTGGCTCTGTGCTGAACTCTCTCAAGCAGTTCCCTGTCCTTCTTGAACTGAGGGGCCCAGAACTGGACACAGTATTTCAGATGGGGTCTCACTAGGGCAGAGTAGAGTGAGAGGAGAACCTCTCTCAACCTACCAACCCACCCCCCTTCTAATACACCCCAGGATGCCATTGGCCTTCTTGGCCTCAAGGGTACAGTGCTGCCTTATGGTCATCCTGCTGTCCACCAGGGCCCCCAGGTCCCTTTCACTTACACTGCTCTCCCAACAGGTCAGTTCCCAACTTATACTGGTACCTGGGGTTGGTTTTGCCCAGATGCAAGACTCTACAGTTGCCCTTGTTATATTTCATCACATTTCTCCCCGCCCAACTCTCCAGCCTGTCCAGGTCTTGCTGAATGGCAGCACGGCCCTCCGGTGTGTCAGCCACTCCTCCCAGCTTGCTGTCATCAGCAAACTTGCTGATAGTGCATTCTATTTCCTCACCTAAGTCACTGATGAATATATTGAACCGATCCTTGAGGGACTCCACTAGATACAGGCCTCCAAGTAGACTCTGTCCCATTCACCACAACTCTGACTTCTATCCTTCAGCCAGTTCACAATCCACCTCACTACACGATTGTCCAGACCATACTTCCTCAGTTCAGCTGTGAGGATACTGTCAAATGCTTTACTGAAATCAAGGTACACCACATCCACTGCTTTACCGTCATCTATCCACCTGGTTATGTCTTCATAAAAGGCAATCAGGTTGGTTAAACATGACTTCCCCTTGGTGAAGCCATGTTGACTGCCTCTAATGACCCTCTTATCCTTGATATGCCTAGAGACAGTGCCAAGAATAAGTTGTTCTATCACCTTTCCAGGGAGTGACCGGTTTATAGTTACCCAGGTTCTCCTTCTTGCCCTTTTTAAAGACTAGTTTGACCTTTCCTTCAGTTCTCAGGCACCTCTCCCATGTTGGAGAGTGGCCAAGCAATGACTTCCGCCAGCTCCCTCAGCACACGTGGGTGCATCCCATCAGGACCCATGGATTTATGGATGTCTAGACTGCTTAACTGGTCCTTGACCCAGTCCTCATCAACCAAAGCAAACTCCTCCTTTATCCTGTCCTCCTGTGGGGCCTCAGGGCTATGGGGCTCCTTAGGACAGCCACCGGCAGTATAGACAGAGACAAAGAAGGCATTCAGTAACTCAGCCTTCTCTGTATCTTCTGTCACCAGGACACCCACCTTGTTCATCAGTGGGCCTACATTGCCTCTTGTGTTAGTTTTATCTGCAGTGTATTTGAAGAAACCCTTTCTGTTGTCTTTGACTCTTGCAAGAGCAAGGTTTAATTCTAAGGAGGCCTTAGCTTTCCTAGTTGACTCCCTACATCCTCTGACAACAGTCTTATATTCCTCCCAAATGGCCAGCCCCTCCTTCCACGATCTGTAGACTCTCCTTTTCCACTTGAGTTTGCCCAGCAGTTCCCTGTTTAACCATGGAGGTGTCCTTGCTCCCTTTCTCGACTTCCTACCTGGTGGAATGCTCTGATGTTACTAGTAGATGGCATAGCAGAAAGAAAACTAACTAACACATTGGGAAGCTAATAGGGTTTCCTTCCCATGGTGTCACTTTAAAGTTAAATTTGTTAGGTGTCCTAACCATTAGATGTCTTGTTTCTTGTATGTTACTTCCTAATATCCTTTTTAAACATTAACTTTCTGGGTTTGTAGTGACAGCTTTTTGGAATTATTTATATTAACGCTGAAGTCTTCTACCTCAGATGGGTGTTGCTTTCTCCACCATAACTCTATACTTATGAAGATTTCTGTCTGAGAGCTTCATTTTGAAGTATTAAGAACTGTATGATTTGAACATCCAGGACTCACGGTATGAAGACGTGTAAAAGACATCTTTTCTAACACATAGCACTAGAATAACCATTTTGGCATTTTACTTCACTGTAACTCAAATCAAGGTGTACACTGAGTTTTCACAAGTGGTCTGCTCCTCTATGGCTTCTGATCCCTTCAGTGCTGTTTTACACACTTATACACAGGTGTCCACTGCCCAAGCTGCAGATTTCTCCTCTCTCTGCAGTCCCACCTTATTTATGTGTATGTTCATGCAGTCTGTTTTCTCCTTCCCTGTTGAAGAGATCTGCCCCCACCTACCCACAACCCCCCAATAAAAAACCATGTTTAGGACCAGTGTTTTGTTTATTTTTAAAGTTTCCTTTGACTATGGCTGGAAGAATTAACCCCCACTTGCTCTGGACAAAGCTGCTTGTTCTCGGGGTGGCTGCCATGGCTTCTCTATGGGCTGAGGCCATGAGTTGTTTGTTGGAAGCACCAGAAACTGGGTGCAGGCTCCTGCCGGCAGCAGCAGTAGCCCAGCCCAGCCAGGAAAAGTAGGTGGGTGGCCTCATCCCTTTTGAGAACAACAGGAAACACAACCATTTCTGGGTAAGACAGGAGCTTGTTGTGAAGCAAATGCTGGATGTGTAGTCCCTCTGCTGCTGAAGAAAAGACTTTTCCTTAGGAAAAGCAAGGTGCAGAAATTGCCTGCGACTCCACTGGCAGTTTCCCTTCCGTGACAAACAATCCAGTTTGGTGTAGCCTCTGCAGGACATCCTGACAGTTTTAACAGAAAGGGTGGCATAAAACTTTCCGTTGCATGTTGTGCCAGGCAGGTTTCAGGCCTCTAAATTTCCTCAGGAACCCACTTTTGAGCAATGCCATCTTAGAAGCTACTTGTTCAGTGTGACGGTGAGTTCTCATGCTCTCTGCTGTGACGGGAGGCTGTCCTGAAATTCTCAGGCGTAAGTCAGGGCATCAGACAAAGTGTAAATTTCCCTTTAAACTGTAAAGCTGAGAAAGCTCCTTCACACTAGTTTTGCCTGGTGTTTCTTTTCTTAAGCTTGAAAATTGCCTCTTAAAAACAAAACGGCTGCCTTTCCCTGGTGCGATTGAGGGAAGCTGAGAGGTTGTTGCAGGTGGGGGGAGCTGGATCCCACCGAACTCCCCTGCCCCAGTGCCACACTGCCCAAATGCTGGGACGCAGGGGGATGCTTTGCGCTGATTTCCTTTTATCCATCCAATTGTGCTTTGTGGGATGTTCAACCCAAGGAACATGGCTGAACGAAAGAGGAAGCCCAAGTTCTCCAAGGAAGAACTGGACATTCTGGTCACTGAGGTGACCCGGAACGAAGCCATGCTGTTTGGAAGGGAGACAATGCGTCTGTCCCATGCAGACAGGGACAAGATCTGGGAAGACATAGCCAGGCAGATCACATCAGTCAGCCAGGTCCCCAGGTCTGTAAAAGACATTAAGCACAGATGGGACGACATGAAGAGAAGGACCAAGGACAAACTGGCATTCATGCAGAGGTCCCTCTCCAGCCCTGGCAGCACGGGACGGCCCTCGGCCATCGTCCTGACTGCCCACGAGAGAGCCATCGAGTCGACGCTGCATTCGTCACGCCAGATGCACGGCTTCCGGAGAGCGGATCTGGATGTGGTTGACAGCCCGTCAACAAGCTGTAAGTATCATTGCCTTAACACCTCTTTGTCTTACGCTTACATAAATCAGTTTGATACCAGAAGAGTGGCGTGTGTTTGGGGAGATGCTGGGTTGCCTGTCAAGCCAGGTCCTACTGCCGTGTTTGGTTTCAAGCCAGCCTGCTCTGATGATCATGGGGTGTTGAGCTGGATTGGGGGCAAGCTGTTTGCAAGTTAAGATCATCTGTATCTTTTTATCTAATCCTTTTCCATACCCTTCTAAGGGTAGACATTGTTGAGATTCTGCTTTCTTTATGGGTCATAAGTCTGAACTAATCCTACAAGCGAGGGACCATCTGTAGTTGAAGTGCAACTACCTCCGGTCTGTGAAAAACTGTTTGTAGAGGATAAGGAGTTCTTCTTACACACACCCCAATAAAACAGCAGCGCTGTCAAGCTGAGAAGCATGTGCCAGTCCTTAACGGATCACTGCACGGTAACCAGCTTCCAACAGGGCTTCTGGGAGGGCTCAGTGGTCACTGGTGTTTCTGCTCTGAGGGTAGGCCACTGGTGATTTCCTGTTAGCGGTCTGAAGGCCTAGCACAAGTGCTGTGAAAAGGCAGATGATAATGACTCCCTTCTTCACTGTTCTTTAAGAAACTGCTGACCCTGCTTTCTGGTTTAGTCTCCTTACACTAGAGCATTCAGGCACCTTCCTGTGCTGAACCACAAGCTGGTTTTTGCAGTTTCTTTCCCCAATTGGGTACATACGGTTTTCTTACGCAGAGCTGCAGATTCTTGGTCTGTGAGCTTTTAGGGATACAAAGGAGAGGAAAGTGAGCCAACTAACACTTCAGGGGTGTCGTTCTCTTACCGTGTTAGGTCTTATATCTGAAGTAATGTCATTAGTGGGAAAACAAGGGAAAAAAGATGTTCAAGAATTGACAAAGTGGGACTCTGTCATTCTTTGCATCTCTCTTGGAAGCCTCAGAGGTGAAATGAATACACTTGTGCAGGGAGACAGCAGGCAGTTGCAACAAGTGAAGTATCATCTCTTCTTGCTCTTGATGTGCCTGTACACGTGAACTGGCACATCACTAGGTATTTATCAGACTAATGAGAACTTTCCCATGGTGTTTTGCTTTGGTTTTGGTTTTCATCAAGTATACTTTCCCAATTAATACAGGGTCCTGTTGCTGCTATGCTTAACTGCCTGCGTATCTTAGTGACACCAAGCCACATAGTGCCTTTGCAGTACAGACTTTGTGAGCATCCAGAACTATGTCTGTGCTTTTCTCAGTGCAGAAGATGTAAGAAATTTCATGGAAGCAGGGTTTTGGCCTGAGGAACTGAATGTGTCAGGGTGTTCCAAGGCTGAACCAAAGGCCAGGAGCCTTTGTCCCTCCAAAATATTATAGTATTCCCATTACTTATGGTTTGGGGAAAGGGGAGCCATTGCTACTGTCTAAAATGGACTTATATTCTAGTAATGAACAATGCTGTGTACAGGATGTGATGGCAGTTTGGATTCCCCCTTGGTTGACTGGGTTTGCCTGCTCTTCACGCCTCTTATGGCTGAGCTTGTCCCACAGATGCTAACACTGCAGCATGTGCATGTTGAGTTAAGCATCAGGAGCTACAGGCTTGTCTCCACTGGCAGACAGGGGGAGGGGAAAGCCCTTTTTCCATGTGCTTTGAGATACCGTGAAACAGAAGTCAGAGTTGTGAGGGATTTCACATTAATAATTCATGCTTCCTCTTCTGTTTAAGTTGACGAAGATGAGGAGATGCCAGGCACTTCTCGGGAGCACCGCTTCTCATCGCTGCAGGGGGTCAGTGGAGGAGGAGTCAACCAGCTCTCCGGCCCCTCCTTCCTACGCACTTCTTCTTCATCAGAGCACTCAGAAGCTACCAGCCAAAGGCAGGAGCTGCACCATCCGTCCCCGCGCGCTGCCTCGTCCTGCAGACCTCCACGCCCCCGCACAAGGAGCCCACCCCTCTCTGGCTTCAATCACCAGCTTCTCCATTCCTACACGCAGCAAACAGACGTGTTCCGGCAGTTCTGCCAGGAGCTGGTGGCTGTTCACAGAGACATGGCAGACAGCATGCACATCATCAGTCAGAGGATGGCTGACCTCACCAGCCAGCTTGGCCAGATGTGCCAGACCCTGTCCGAAATCCGTGACGGGGTCCAGGCTTTCCATAGGATCCAGGATCCTAGTGTCATGCAGGGGTCTCTTTTGCAAGCAGCTTGCTCAAAACAGCCCCCTGAGCCTAGTGCAGAGTCTAACCAAAAGCCCCCAAAACAGGCTCCTCCTGCACGGACTACCAGGTCACGAAAGAGAAAACACCACTCGTAGTCTGCTTCATGTAAAGTAAAGAAGGGTGCCCCTTCCTGAGCTGCTGCATGCTCATGTGGCCCCTCCATGTGTACCAGTACTCTGTGGGAGGGTCAGCAGCCACCCCAGCCCGTCCGTCCCTCCCCCTGCTAGCAAACAGAGAGGCATGAATTATGGCAGCTGATTAGCAGGGCTGGCCCTCGGCAATGGCAAAGAGGAATCTCAGATCTTGCAGAGCTTGGAGGACATCTTCCTGTTGATAGAGATGAGGAGTTTTTGCTGGCGTCCCCATGCTTTGAGTGCTCTATAAGCTAAGAGATGCAATAGGAATCATCTCAATCTTCTGGTGCCTGTGGAGCGTTATTTACTGGGAGAGCATACTGCAGAGCTCCCTTTGCAATCAGCCCAGAAATTTACCCTTCCCGTCATCTTCCTGCAAACGAGTATATGCACTGGGCAGAGATACATCCTTACAGCTCTACAGACTCTTACTGCTCGTCAGTTTTATCTTGCGTTCAGCAATAATGAGCAGTCCAGGGCTTACTGTGACTTAAAGCCAGGATTTGGGGAGAGGGCTGGGGCAGAAGGCACGACGTTAAGGACAGGAGAGGTCTGAGCACTGTGTGGTTTGGGACTGCTGAGAAGGGCTGTTGTGGCACGTGCCTGCATCCTGCAGTACTGTACACACTTAGATCAAAGAGCTTCATCTTTGTCTGCTCCAGTCTGAAAACCCTACCCACCCTTCACAACTGCAGTTAAAATACAATTATTTCATAATATGACAACATTTAAATAGAACTGTATCGTATTATTTTCTTGCACGCTATAATCCTCAGATTTTAACATTCTCACTCTTCAAAATGTGAGAGACTGCACAGAAAAGGGAAGATACAGGGCCTGCTTCTAACCCCAGGAACAGTTGGGTTTTGTACCACTGTAATTCTATCAACTTCAGTACAGTTACTTTGCACCTACTCAGTGTTATTTAGCATGGGATCTATACCATATTCTCTTGTCACGAAGAGTTTGCAATCTAAATTCACAGGTATTTAAGTTAAAATCTTGGACATCGGTTTTGCACTATTTTCTTTCCTCATTCAGATCACATTTGTGAGAAAGAGCTGAAAGAACTGTGTTAAAACATTCAAATTGCTTTAGTGCTGCATGAGGTTCCCATATACAACCCCAGTTCTGAAACTAAGCTTTAATAATGCCACCTCAGGTGGTGGTAGCATATGTGGCAGCCTTTTTACAACATGTCTGTCTTCTTGGTTTGCACATCTGAGCCTACTGTGCTGCCCCCCTCTCTGGAAAAATCTGGATGATGTCATTCTCGTGATGCGCCTCAGCAGGGAAGAAGGCAGCAGTGGTACCCACACGCAGTCAGCACCCCGCTGCTCTCTGGGCTGTCTCTGTGTGGAGGTGGGTTGCAGGAAACTGTTCAAGTTAATATGAACGTACATTGTCATGCCATGTCTGGACTACAGTCTTCGCCAAAAAGTTGTACAAACTTCAGCAGGAATTGGACGTAGGCAGCTCATCACAGGAGAAGGGTTTCTCATTCTATGTGATCTGGAAGGGTCTTGTTAATTTGTCTGGCCTGTCCTGTGAAAGTGCAGTGCACTGGCTTCTCTCCTGTAAAGCTCACTGCACATCGGCTGTCAGGCACTCCTGATGTGCTTTTCCTTTCTTCTTCTCAATTGTTCTGTAATTCTGATTCAAGTAACTTATTTTCTGTGGTGTGGTAAGAGGCCCTTGCTCAAGGAAGTAGAGGTCTGGCAAGGAGAAAAAATACCTCCTTTCTCTGAGGAGTGACCCAGCCCGGTTTTGTGCAGGGGGCTTTCCTCACAGTGCTATTGCCCGACCAGGGCAGTGCTCACTCACCACCACTGAGGATGTCATTTGACCTCTGTTGTAACTTCTGTGTTCTGCAAAAGCCCCAGTCTCCTTCCAGTTGAAGGGAAGATTGAGAAATCTGGTAGAAGTGGATCTAATTTATGAATCACAGAGAACTGAAAAAATGGTGATAAGTTTTAAAGGCTTTCTGAGTCAATATAGTGCTGCTGCTATATATTAGAAGTAGTATTTTATATTTTTGTAATATTTGGTCCCTGCTGATGTTCTCCCATGGATACACTGATAGGATTAGCTCCTCTGATGTTGTCCAGGGGGATTCCTTTCAGGAACCCTCGGATCTGCAGAGGAGGAGGCTCCCTCAGGTGCTGGACACTGGAGGGAGTTGTCACTGTTACTGCCACCAGTTTGCCCATGGGGATGTGTTTATGAGCGAGAACCCTGTTGTCAGCCTTCAATGCAAACCCCCAAAGGCTGGACTGTGGTCAGGAGGAAGGACCTTGTGCTATAAACTGCCTGATATCTCCCCCAGCTTCCTGTGTGGACTGTTACAGACTGGCCCAGATCTGGAGACATACCTTCTGTCCTGTGTAGACCCCCTGATAGAATGGCTTTTCTGTACTGGCTCGCAAAGGATACTTCCTCCTGCACCCATCAAGTTACCTGGCTGTAGAAGTAAGTGCCTGTGTCAAAGCAAACTGCTGTGCTCAACCCCAGTATCTCCATGTCTTGTACATGCTGAAAGAGTTCTCTCTTTAGAAGTATTTTTCTTAAGAATGCAATAAATATATAAGACTTCCAACACCGTTGCTGTTGAGTCATTTGTTTTTCTCATACAATTTTTGCCTGAACTGGTAACGAGCCTCTCGTAGATGTTGGGTCTCCTGCAGGGAACTGGGCATGGGAAAGCTGGTGGGTGTGGCACCCCATGGCACTTACTGGGCTTGGTGGCATGTCTCTGGTGTAGATCTGCCCTCACTTTGCGCCTGGTGTTGATCTGGGAAAGACTGGTGGTTGATGGGGTCAGCGAGCAGGGGAGGCACGAGGCAAATTCTGGGGAGGGATGGGGCAGAAGCCTGAGCCTTCCTCCAGCTGCAGGGCTCTTCTTCCTCACTGTCTCTCCTGGCTGCTCCATTCCCCTCCTGGAGAGAAACAATTCCAGCTGCCAAAATCTACCTTCATATTTTACTGGGCTTGCTCACTGGGCCATCCCAAAACTTGCTAATTTGGTGTCCTGAGTGGGCTGTGGCTTAGAGAAAAGGGAGACAAGGATGGGTTTTGGGAAAGGTGCCCCTGCAGAGCAAGGAGCTTTGCCTCCCACAGCTGTGGGTTTGATCCAAGCCCCAGTAGCTACCCACAGGTCATAAATGGTCTCCATCAGTGTAATGGCTGGTCCTGAGTAGCCTGGGCAGAATCTACGGTGTTCTTGAGCCTGGCTCGTCCCAGGGACTGAGCAGGACATAAAATGACCTATTTGCAGCAGGTGGCAGTGCATGACCAAGAGCAGCTCTGGGTGAGCGGGTCTGCCCTGGTGCTAGTTGCTCCCCTCTGGGGATTGTGGTCCCTTGGGAAACGCACTCTTCAGGTGGGGCTATGCCCATCTGTTGGCAGTGCTTGTGTCCACTGAGCCATGCCTGTCCTGGGCATTTACACCCAGGTGGCCTTCTTGCCTCCATGCTTGAGTGTTTGGCATCAGGAGAGGGACTGGCTGCTTTCCAGCCTTGGCAGGAGAGGTTGTTCAGGAGATGAGCACTTCATCCTTGGGAAGATGCATAAGTAATGGCAGGCTAGTACAGTCTCTCTTCACTTCAGCAGGCAGTTTGTGCCCCTGCCTGCCATTTTGTGGAGGGACTTCCTAGGGGCTCAGGAAAGCGCCTGGCTTTAATCCAGGCCAAGAAGGCCAACAGCATCCTGGCCTGTATCAGGAACAGTGTGGCCAGCAGGACTGGGACAGTGACCATCCCCCTGTACTGGGCACTGGTGAGTCCCCACCTTGGGTGCTGTGTCCAGTTTTGGGTCCCTCACGACAGGAGGGACATTGAGGTGCTGGAGCGTTTCCAGAGAAGGGCAACTGAGCTGGTGAGGGGTCTGGAGCACAAGTCTTGTGAGGAGCGACTGAGGGATCTGGGGTTGTTCAGCCTGGAGAAGAGAAGGCTGAGAAGAAACCAGAGGAGGTCGGTCTGTTCTTCCAAGTAACAGGTGAATAGGGCAAGAGGAAACAGTCTCAAGCTGCGCCAGGAGAGGTTTAAATTGGATATTTGGAATTTTTTTTACACTGAAAGGGTTATTAAGCATTGGAACAGCCTGCCCAGGGCAGTGGTGGAGGTACCATCCCTGGAGGCATTGTAAAAGACTGATTGCCGTGGTGCTTAGAGACATGGTTTAGTGATGGTTTCTGTCAGTGTTGGGTTGATGGTTGGACTTGATGAGCTGAAAGATCCCTTCCAACTTCGGCAGGTCTGTGATTCTATAATCCCTGGTGTGCAGGGGCACGAGGTGCCTTAGCCCCTTGGGTGGAATTTGGGTTGTGTGCAGTCCTTCATAACCTGTGTCATTGGTGCCCCTGGGGTCTCTGGAGCTGGGGCTGGGCAGCACTGGTTCAAAAGCAGTTCATTTATGTGGATGAGCTCATCCCCATTTAGGTTACCTCAGGGAAACATCCCAGATGTAAAGCTTCCTCTCTGGGAGCATAAGCCATTTACTAGCTGCCAGCAGCTGGGAAGGAACATATTTCTGACTGGCTTATTCCACAACTCTCTGCTAAGAGCTTTCTTCCCACCTGCTGGGGGAGGCCAGATGGGAGCTGGTGGCTGGTGGCCATGCTGTGGGGCTGCAGCAGCGCCCTGGCTCTCACCGTGCAGCCTGCACTAGCCCCTCAGTTCCCCACCACCGCCTGTGGAAACAACCAGAGCCACAGAGCTGAAGGACACTCTGGGGCAGGAACTTGAAGGGCTTCAAAGGCAGGAGGAGAGCAGCAAACAGAAGAGCATGCTCATGCTTAATACAATGCTTCATACTAAGAGTGAAGCCCAGTAGAAATAGTTAACCAGGCTCCCCCTTTCCCATGCAAAGTTGTGTTTTAGAGAATTTCTGAATCTTACTGTGAAATGCATTTTGCTGGGAATGCACCAGACCTGGTGCTGGGAAGCATCCTTGCATTTTGCTTGGACTGGGGAGAGATCTTCTAGGATCTCCTGTGCTGCAGGGCATCGCACCGGCCACAGCATGTTGCTCTGTCTTAAAGACTGTGTCTCTCGCAGCTGTCTTAAATGCCTGATGCACTTCTCGTGGAATGATCCACTGACACCCAGAAGAGACAGCCTGGCAGGGTGAGCTGTGTGCTGTTGCAGGACCTCCTTCCCACCACTCTGGTCCAGGCCTCCGTTCTTTCTCAAATACACAAACTGGTCGTTTAAAAGTTCCTTTCTTTTGTGATCAACAGTAAAATAAGGGTGAATAAAAGCCAATGTTGGGCTAATTTTGGCAGTGCCAGAGCCTGCTCTTTAAATAATTGCTGCAGATTGCAGAGCATCCTGCGTAGCACACATTGGAAGAATACAGCTGATTGCAGGCACGTGCACAGTTGCTTAACATTAAATGCAGAATTGCTGGAGCCTCAGGCAGTCTGAGACACCACAGACTCATTTTCTGTGGTTTGTGGGAAGTTTCACCAACTTTTTGACCTTATATGTGTGGGTTGGTGTGATCACATGCAGTCAGGCTTGTATCTTTATACTCACACACATGGCTGGAGAAGGGGTGAGCATTCAAGGAAAAAAACTGATGGATTTCTTAAGCCAAAAAAAAATTACCTGTGAGGTATAAGGGAATGTTTGGACAAGGACTGGTAGCAGCTCAAGATGTCAGAGGGGCCATATGGCACTCCCCTTCATTACTGTTACTAATGCAGGGAGTGATGAACAATAGAGGCAAATGGCAGAAGAGAAGCAAGAGCTTTTAGCTGCGAACTGTTCAGATCTGCTTTTGGTGTCTGTATGTGCCATGATGGGGCCTCCTCCTGGTCGTGGGTGGGTGTTATGAGCTCATGTTGGTGGCAGCTGGCATCAGTATTACCAAGCCTTTTCCATGTCCTCTAGCAAGAACATGGGGAGCATGAGAGGAAATAACACGATCCTAGCAATAGCTCTCTGTCTCCACCAAGTTGCACAGAGGGCCAGTTGTTTGGAGTCTGAAATAATACATGCCTGTTGAGCTGAAATTTAGCTGTTTTAAATCAGGAAAACAAATCCCATGCCCAGAAAGCGATCTTTCTGCCAGCACTGCCAGGAGATCCCTGAAACGTGGTGCTGGGCTTCCCTGAGACTTGCAGAGCTGTTTGTATTTTTACGTCACACCCCGCTGAACACTCAAGTACGAAACCTTCCAGTGGTGGCAGTAGTGGTTCCTTCCAGTTTTCTTTTGGACAACCAGTGAATACCCCCATGTACATTAGGTCTCTTTGTTTCTACCCTGAGTACCTCAGTTCTGCTTGTCCGAGAGGAGAGAAGTGAGGAAATCTGTTTTCTGCTAAAAAAGCAGATGGTGGTTTTGGGAAAGAGACATAAATATATATTCCAGATGCCCCTGAGAACAAAGGAGGAGGCCCTGGGATGTGAAGTGGTGGCAGGGAATCCAGAAGCCCTTATTCCCATCACTAGGCAAAGAAATTTCAGGCCATGAGAGTCTGTGTCACCATTACTGGCAGAGATATTCCTTCAGATTGGATATACATTGCCATCATCCTTTCCACAGCAGAAATGGACCCACTGGCTTAGTGTTCCTTAGGTGTCCATGCTCGTCCTGTATCTCTGGCAATTTGTACACCATTACTTATAACTCCATGCTTTCCAGTCTGGCTGTGTCGATGGCTCACTCTGAAGGTCATTCTGGCTTCATGGTGGTTGTCATTCTGGTGCAAAAGAGGGCACAGGAGAAAAGTTTGTGCTTCATACCTGCCTTGTCACTTCACCCTCAGGTACGTGATCATCTCCCGAGAGGAGAGGGAGCAGAACCTGATGGCCTTCCAGCACAGCGAGAGGATTTACTTCCGAGCCTGCCGTGACATCCGCCCTGGGGAGAAGCTGCGGGTCTGGTACAGTGAGGATTACATGAAGAGGTTGCACAGCATGTCCCAGGAGACCATCAACAGAAATCTCACAAGCGGTGAGTCCCCTCTGTTCCCAGCCTCCCCTCTGGTCCCCTGGGGCTGCCACACTTGTTGGACCACACGTGGCTGGTGAAGCAGGTGGTGCACAGGCAGTAGGAAGATGGCTGCATTTCTAGAAGCAGAGCATCTGTAGGTGCAGTTCAGATGGATGGGTGTACGAGAAGAATAATACAAGCACTGTCATGGAGATGTGGCAAGATAGATTCATGCTGTGTCGTGTTGTCATGTGTTGTGGTGTGGCATGTGTGTGTGCTGCAAGGGCCTCATGCAAAGCCCATGGATCACAGAGCTCCTCTGACACAAGACTTTCTGGCCTGAAAATTGCCCAGCTGCTGGTCCTGCAGACGGGCATGAGGTTTTTCTTCTGAACGTGCTACTTTCTCTGGCTCCTGTGAGCAGTCTGTTTTAGGGTGCTCAGCTGGTTTGGTGTACATATGAAAGAGAGATTTCTTTGGTGTGTTTGTATGTCCATTTCCTCGCCTAATATATCTCCTCTTTCTTCAGAAAGATAATTTGGGAGCAGCGCGACATCAGCTAGAGACTCCTTAGTCTCACAACCTTAGAGCGCGTGTACAACGTACAGGAGGCTTTGTACTTGTCAGGCTGATTCCTCCCTGGATAAAAATTGTTATCTTATCTTAAGAGTAGGCAGGCTGGAACAAACCCAGCAGTCCTTTAGGTCAGTGTAATGTCAGGACTATGGAAAGCTTTAAAGGAAGGCAAATATTGTTAGCGCATCTGTTCCTCTCTACAGCGCTGAGACCTGAGGTTAATTAAGGGCATTTCTTTCCAGGCCTATCCACAGAATGGCAGGGCCTCTCAGAGGCAGCCACACTAAGTATAACTTGCTAATTAAGATTCCCATCTGTATTATTACACAGCTGCTGTTGCTGCCTTGACTTGGTAAAAGGTGTCTCCTCTGAATCATGGGGCGGACAAGATGTCCTGAAAAAGCTGGTTTTCCTCCATCACCTTGGAGTTATTAGGCACTTGCAGTGTTACGTCTTGATGGCTGTACTTGGGCAATTCCCACTTCTGAAATGACATCGGTGTGAGTGTGCTTTTTTATGTTAATAAACATCACTGAGTGACTAAGTACAGGCTGCAGTGATTCTGCTGTGTGCTGTGCACACGTTGCTTGTCCAGATGGCTTAGTGCTTTCTGAAAGTACTACAAGAGAAAGATTATGCCCTTGGAGAAGCTGCTCTAGAGGGCCACCAAGGCTACAAATGATTGCCCTGCTGCACAGACATGCCTTTAGTTACGGTGTTGTGGTTTGTTTGAGCTGACATGGTCACTCACAGCCTGCTTTGTGCTATGAGTGAGGTGAAGCCTGCTGGGCTTATCAGGACCCACCGTAGCCTACCTACATAGCCCCTACGAACCCCTGCGGCTTTGGAGACTGTCAGAGAACCCCCCTGACATCTCGGTGAGCTCGTCCTGCAGCAAGCTGGGCTCAGGCTGCATTCACAAAAGGAATGCAGGGAGGTTGTTAAAATGAGACATCGTGGGCCTTTGCTAGACTTGCGAGACATCCAGCCTCAGCTGGGAGGGCCCTGGGAGGTGGTCAGGGAGCGACACCAAAATCTGTTACGTCACTTCCTATTTGGAAGGTTTCAAATCCCCTGCAGATGGGCCTGTCGAGCGAAGAGGTGTGCTTTATCAGCTCAGAGAAAAATAACATGGTGTCCTGGGGTTTGGTTCTGTCGGTGGTTTCTAACCTGCCTCATCAATGGAGTTGAGACCAATAATAGGAGGGATCATCTTGTGATTTCTAGCTTTTCCATAGGGCTGAACCACTCCATGAGCTGTGGGAAAAAAATCACCAAAAATGAAGAAACCATTCTCTCATTCCCAGCTTCTGCCAGTAGTCGTTGTAGTCGGTAACAGGGGAATTACTAAGACAGAGACTCAGAGCTTTGCCCGTAGTTCTCAATGTGCTGAAAAGGAAATCTGTTGTTATGGATTCACTCGAGAAGTGGCTGGGTTTGCCAGCGAGCATCAAAACTCAGTACAAATCCCTGTCATTTGGGCCAGCCCTTTTTACAGTGCCTTACTCTAACTGTTTCGAGTCTTGCATCTTTTCTGCATTCTTAGCATTGCTCTCCTTAGAGAGGGAATGGTAGCTTTTGCTCCGTAACTCTTATGAAAGCATGAATACACTTTAAAAGCAAACAAAACCCCAAATCAGCCAAACGCAGCGTCTTGTTTGGGAAGCCATCAATGCTTGAAGTTATTTACAAGATAGAAGAATGATGGAAATTGAGCCAAACCTATCGTCTTTTGAATTTCCAGGTAAGGAAATCTGGCTATTCCCTTTATTTTAAACAATAGTTTATACGAGGTTGCATTTGTTTATTTATTTATTTTAATCACTGAATGGCCACACTCTTTAGACTCCACCGGGACAAGGTAGATGTTGCATCCTTGGAGGGCATTCACCCGCTGTAGCTCAGTTGGCAATGAGTACCTTGGGCTTTAAGAGTGCAAGTTACTTTCACTTGGAGCAGCCTCCAAACTGAACGAGAGTGAAGGGGCTCGCAAACGTTGTGCTGTGTTGTGCACAGATGCTGGGGTTGTCACGAAACGGTCCGAAGCTCTCGCTGCACTGCTGTACGCTCGATACCTTTTACCAAGTCAAACAGGCACAGGTCTTCCAGCCAGCCAGGACGGCTCTTGGGCTCTAGGTGTTAGGTTCCACCGCGATCAGACATTCACCTCGCAGCCATTCACTCGTAGTCCTCTTCCAGCGCAGGGTGGTCATACCTTTAGGTTAAACAAGCTGCCTGTAGTTTCTCTTCTCTTTAAAGTGTGTGGGTCCTACTTGGCTGTGGCTACCCAGGACTGTCTCTGTTTTGGCAGACGTTGCCCATTAGCAGGGCTCCTCTCTCGCGAGCCTTGGTTTCCAACCGAGTTGTGTCAGTTCCCTGGTTTGTAACACAACATGCAGACCTGCAGGGATTCACCCTGCCTTTTTGTTCTTTTTATTTTATTTTATTTGAATTTTAGATTGAGGGAAGTTGCTGGGTTCCCAGTGATAATCCCCACCCCTCATTTTCCTTTCCAGGAGACAAAAAATTGCAGAGAGAAAAGTCAGAAAGGAATGTGGAGACTCAAGAGGACTTGAGAGGGCCACTCCAACTCTCCACCTTGAAGCAAGGAAAGAGCCCCTACAAGCGCAGCTGTGATGAGGGGGAATCCCACCTCCAAACAAAGAAAAAAAAGATTGACCTCATCTTCAAAGACGTCCTGGAGGCTTCCTTGGAGTCCGCCAGATTTGAAGAGAACCAGTTAGCAACGAGTACGCCGCTTTCCATCAGAAAAGCACCTAAATACCAGGCTGAAGACATCTTTGAGAGCTGTGGCAGTGCCATGCAGCACGGCTCCCTGAATCTCAGCAGAAACCGGAGTGAGGGGGAATGGAAGGTTCCCCACGGTTCCTCTTTCAGCTCAGCCAAAGAGGTGGGCTTCCTTGAAGACGAGGAAGAAGAGCCCCTGTCATTCAAAGCAGACAGCCCGACTGAGCTGTCACTGGCCTCTGCACAGGGCAATTCCCATGAAATCCCCACCACCTCTTTCTGTCCTAACTGCATCCGGCTGAAGAAGAAGATCCGGGAGCTGCAGGCTGAGCTAGACATGCTGAGATCTGGGAAGTTACCCGAGGCATCCCTGCTACCGCCCCAGGTACCCGAGCTCCAAGAGTTCTCGGACCCCACAGGTAAGCCTTGCCGAGTAACAGCGCTCTCCAAACTCTGCCTAAGGAGGGTAGTGAGATGCCTGTGTGCCCTGTATTGCTCTGAGTATTCAGGTGAACGCGTAGCTCCGTGGAAGGCTCCTTGTCAGGTTTTGTGACTGGGTGGGCCAGGAGCTGGCACAGCTCTGGGCACAGTGGAAAACACTGTCTGGGAAAGACTCTGTATGACAACTTGCTCTATTTGTTGCCGCTGTAATCACTAATGCACTGCCAATAAAGAAGACGTTCCATTGCAGCCAGTTTGTTTGCTGTATTTTTGACGCATTCCCTTGCAGCGGAAGTCCCTCCGCGGTGCCGCGCAGGCTGACGAGGAAGTCTGAATCACTCCGTTCTAACACGGAAACCTCTGCTCTTCGTGCATGGAATGATGTCCCGCTCTGTCCCTTGTCAGAAAGCCCCCTCTGTTTCCTCCACTGCCTTAACATAAACATGTGTCCCTTTCTGAAGATACGTTTCATTTCTTCCAGGAGCATGCTGTTGAGCAGCCAGGAACCTTCACCAAAAGGAATATTGGGGTCACACCGTGTATTGTGCAAGTAGCCAGGATGTAGTGTCCTGTCTTGCTGTCTGTTGTGGCATGTTGGAGATGAAGTTCATATGCAGAAACACTGATTTATTTTCCCTTTAAAGCCATGATTCAGATTCTACCCATAGTGCATTGTGGGCAGGAGAGGGCAGGTTGTGGCCACCTCTTCAGGCAGTGCTCTACTGTCATCAGTAGGAGGCTTTTTTAGCGCAGCAACTTTGTAAATACTGTATTTTTTTCCTTTTTCTTTTTTCCTTACAGTTTCAGAAAGCATCATCTCTGTGCCCACCATCATGGAGGATGATGACCAAGAGGTGGATTCTGCTGATGAATCGGTTTCCAATGACATGATTGCTGCTACAGACGAGCCTTCCAAGATGTCTTCTGCAACAGGCCGGAGGATACGACGGTTCAAGCAAGAGTGGCTTAAAAAGTTTTGGTTTCTGCGGTACTCCCCGACATTGAATGAAATGTGGTGCCACGTCTGTAGGCAGTACACAGTGCAATCCTCTCGGACTTCAGCCTTCATCATTGGCTCAAAGCAGTTCAAGATTCACACGATAAAGCTTCACAGCCAGAGCAACCTCCACAAGAAGTGCCTGCAGCTTTACAAGCTCAGGATGCACCCAGAGAAGACAGAAGAGATGTGCCGGAATATGACCCTGCTCTTCAACACAGCCTACCACTTAGCCCTGGAGGGCAGGCCCTACTACGACTTTCGGCCTCTGGCAGAACTACTGAGAAAATGTGAACTCAAGGTGGTGGATCAGTACATGAATGAGGGAGACTGCCAAATCTTAATCCACCATATCGCCCGGGCTCTTCGAGAGGACCTGGTTGAACGCATCCGGCAGTCCCCCTTCCTTAGCATCATTCTGGACGGGCAGAGCGATGACTTGCTCGCAGACACGGTTGCTGTTTATGTGCAGTACACGAGCAGTGATGGGCCTCCGGCCACTGAATTCCTCTCTCTTCAGGAGCTGGGCTTTTCTACAACAGATAGTTACCTCCAAGCATTAGACAGGGCTTTTTCCAGCCTGGGAATACGATTGCAGGATGAGAAGCCGACTATTGGCTTGGGAGTAGATGGTGCTAACATTACAGCCAGCCTGAGAGCCAACTTGTTCATGACAATCAGAAAGACCTTGCCCTGGCTTCTTTGCCTGCCCTTTATGGTGCACAGGCCCCACTTGGAAATTTTGGATGCAATCAGTGGGAAGGAACTGCCATGCCTGGAGGAGCTAGAAAACAATCTGAAGCAACTGCTCAGCTTCTACCGTTACTCTCCCCGACTCATGTGCGAGTTGAGGGTCACTGCTGCCACTCTGTGTGAGGAGACCGAGTTCTTGGGGGACATTCGAGCGGTGAAGTGGATCATTGGGGAGCAGAATGTGCTCAATGCTCTAATCAAGGATTACCTTGAGGTTGTGGCCCATCTCAAAGATGTCAGCGGTCAGACCCAAAGGGCAGACGCTTCTGCCATCGCTTTGGCCCTCCTGCAGTTTCTGATGGACTACCAGTCAATTAAACTCATTTACTTCTTGCTGGATGTGATTGCTGTGCTGTCACGCCTTGCCTATGTCTTCCAAGGGGAGTACCTTCTTGTATCGCAGGTGGACGATAAAATAGAGGAGGCCATCCAGGAGATCAGCCGGCTAGCAGACTCCCCTGGGGAGTACTTGCAGGAATTTGAGGAAAACTTCCGTGAAAGCTTTAATGGCATTGCTGTGAAAAACCTACGGGTGGCTGAAGCCAAATTCCAGTCGATCAGAGAAAAGATCTGCCAGAAGACCCAGGTGATCCTAGCCCAAAGGTTTGATTCCCGTAGCCGGACATTTGTGAAGGCCTGTCAGGTATTTGACCTTGCAGCTTGGCCCAGAAGCACTGATGAGCTCATGAGCTATGGGAAGGAGGATATGGTACAAATATTTGAGCACCTGGAGACGGTCCCATCATTTTCCAGAGAGGTTTACAGAGAGGGGATGGACACCCGTGGGAATCTGCTGATGGAGTGGCGAGAACTCAAGGTGGATTATTATACCAAAAATGGTTTTAAAGACTTGCTCAGTCACATTTGTAAATACAAACAGAGATTCCCCCTCCTCAATAAAATAGTTCAGATTCTCAAAGTCCTTCCCACCTCATCGGCCTGCTGTGAGAAGGGGCGCAGCGCCCTGCAGAGAGTGCGCAAAAACCACCGCTCTCGGCTAACGCTGGAGCAGCTCAGCGATCTCTTGACGATTGCCGTTAACGGGCCGCCCATTGCCAGCTTTGATTGCAAAAGGGCACTAGATAGTTGGTTCGAGGAGAAGTCGGGCAACAGTTACGCGCTGTCAGCCGAAGTGCTGAGCAGGATGTCGTCTCTCGATCAGAAGCCGATGTTGCAGAGCATGGACCATGGCTCTGAGTTTTACCCCGATATTTAGGAAGGAATGCCTCAGATCAGAAAGCTGTTGAATAATTTTTTTAATCTATACTCTAAACTTTGATATATTATATAAAATATATATATATATATTATATATATTAAGGAAAAACCCACACTGAAAATGTAAAAGTTAAGACGATGTGCGTCTGATAGAAGCTAAGCAGAATTTTAAAGATTGGGACAATGTTTAGACATTTACTGGTGTCTCCAACCATGGCAGCTGCAGTGTAGGTGGCAACATTTCATTCTTTAGAAGCATGTGCTGGGGCCATACTCTACATGTTCAAACCTAATGATCGATAAGCTACACGACGGGTCTTTGTCAGCCTCATCCTCCCAGCGGTTTCCTTTGTACCTGTGTTGTTGGTTTGTTGGGTTGGTTTTTTTTGTGTTGTTTTGTTTCAGGGTTGGCTGTTTGTTGGGGCTTTTTTCCCTCAGTTTTAATCTCTGCTTCTCTTTCCGTTGTTCAGTCCAGTCATTGAGCCATTTGAGCCTTTTGTTGACGACTGTCAGAGTTCTGATTTCCGACAGAGCATCCCGTGCATTTGTGTTGCCCCCAGCTCTCCCGCTCCACCCAGTTCTCTTTGCTCCAGTGGGAGCTTTCTTCACTCACAGAGATGACTGGCAAGAGGGAAAGGCTGGGGGTGCCATTTGGGGTTTATCTTCTGATGTAGAATCAAACGCCTCCACTAAACTGTGATGCCCCTTTCTCAGTTCTCCCTACTTTTGGGCTGTAGAGTAATACTTGGCTTTCAGCTCCTTTTACGATAACCGTAGTACCAGTCGATGATACGTATATTATAACGTGATGTCATGTGCAGACTATAAAATAGCAAAATAGAGAAGGCAGGGGGAAATTTTTGCATTTATATTTTTATATTGTAGGAGATAAAAATATATATATATACAACTATTCATTCAAAACCAGGGCTGCTGTGGACGCTAGACAGCCAATGAGTCAAGAGCCATCTCTGGGCGGAGATTCAAAGGCTTAAAAAATTATATTCTAATTTACATTATTTATACTATGTCTTTATAATCCTAGATTGTTGTGGGTTTTTTTGTTTTGTTTTGTTCTGTTTTGTTTGGAATGACTGAAAGAAAAACCTGCTACGGTTTGGTGGCAGGAGCTATCAATGCAAGATTATCTTGGATTATATTCATGTGATGATGTCCTACAAAGGTTCACGTATTCTCTTGTGACCAAGGTAACATGTTCCACAGCACAGCAGACTGATGACAGCAGGAAGCAGGGAGGCTCTGCTTCTTCCTGCAAAATATTTCTTCCTTTCTTGAAGGGATGCGGAGTCCAGCTGAAATGTGAATGGGGGACTTGCAACTTCCATCACAAAGAGAGTGTTCTGTGGGCTTGGGGTTCTTCCTTGTTTTATTCTTTTAAAGTAAACGAGCTCCAGGCACTCACACAATATCACTTCAGGTTAGAAAAGAAAAAAAAAAAAAAAAAAGGAAAAAAAAAAAAAAGAAAAAAAAAAACAAAAAAAAAAAGAAAAAAAAAAAAAAACCACAAACAAAAAGGTGCAAAAACTCCACAGATGCTAGTGCCTTGCCCCGCTGATGCGGCATGGACAGCACCAACCTGACCAGACCATCGCGGGAGTGAGAACCTGTTGTCCAGAAGGTGTCCGAGCCAACATGTTCTCACTTCCCGGAGGGACGAGCTTTGTGCCAAGCTGTGTTGTTTGGAAACATGATGGTGGTATCAGCAACACTGAACCTTTCCTTTCTCCTGTTACACCCCTGCCCTTGGTCTTGGTGCTAAGATATCTCTAGAACCATTGCTGCTAGTTGATAGCTTTTCATTTATATAAATATATATAATTATATAATATTATTTTATTTTTTAAACTTTTTTTGTTTGTTTTCAATGGAGATGTAGCATGTTTGGAACCGATCTCTCTTGGAGTCACTTTCACTGCCAGGGTTCACGCACTGTCTTCCCCTGGAAAACACGCACTTCTACCTAGGTCTCACTCACCCCCGCCTGCTAGCCCCCTTTGCCCTCAGCAGAACCACATGGCCAGCATGGGGCAGAGACCTGCAGCCACGCTGTGACCTACTGGTTCAGCTTTCAGACCCCACAGGAGCAGCTAGATCAGAGTTGGGCAGAGTTTCGGGAGAGGCTCCCTTCTGTTCCTGTGGGACTGAGGAGAGACTGAGCCTACCCAAAGCACTAGTGGTGGCCAGTCCTTGTGTCCTGGCTCTTCCCCCCCGTTTTGGCTCAAGGGTCCGAGGGGAGCAGAGTGGACTCTGCAAATGCAGCAGCAAGGGCTGGGCAGGCGGCTTACCCTCCGTAGCACTTATTCCCTGTCCCCTCTGCCTTACCTCAGATGGCCTGTACAGCCCATGGGCTGGCTCTGGCAGGATGGGGCCACCTGCGCCAGGGCCACCCATCAAAGCGCCGGTGGGGCTGTGGGTGGTGGGCACTTTTCATGGAAACGTGGTGAGCAGGTCAGGGCATCACGCCGTCACAGCGTGGAGGCGTCGATGTGCAACACCTAGCAAGCAAAAAAGCATAATGCCTTTGCCACTTTTTCCTGTCTATCCCAATAAATGACGTGATCAAATTGACCCGTTCATCTAGAGGAGTGGAGATTAAACTGGAAACCCTCTGCCAGCTGTGCAGGCTCAGGCAGCTGTTTGCCTGATGGTAAAATAGGGATGTCTCCACATGCGGTGCTTTGTAGCCCCGTAGTGCTGGAGAGGCAGCTCTGCTCAGGGGGCGGCCACAGCGCTCATGGAGCTGCTCCCTCTGCAGATTAGATTTGAGGAGATGTAAACAGCAAAAAAAAAAAGATCAAAAAGCTAGAAGAGTTGTTGCTCTGCCAGTCTCTGCCCTGGAGATGGGCAAGGTGAATGCAGATGTCGGGGCCAAGAAGTGAATTGGCACAGGGAGGGGAATGGGCAGAGGCGAGGGGAGTCTTCCTTGTTGAGCATTCATGCAGCACCAGGAGCAAAAGAAACAAAGATACGTGATGCTGTGGCTGTCGGAGAGGCTGCAAAGACAGCTTCTTCCTCCCCTTTTTTCCTTCATTTTCTCTTTGCCACAGCTCTGGTTCGGGGGGTGGGAGGGGGGAAAGCACTTGCCTTTCTGTTTGCAGCGGCAAAAGCTCCTCAGCAGGTGGCTCTGTTGCAGAGGCCTGTCAAAGTGCCTGGCCTGCGTGGAGGGAAGGGACACTTGGGGACAGTCTCCAGACACCTTTGCAGACAGGAGTCATCCCCCAGGGCCTGTGCTGAGCCCCCATAGAGGCCTGTTTACAACTCCTGCTCCGAGCCTCTTCCCTTTTGCTGCTGGGGAGAAAATGGTGCCTTGCCCTGTTGGCAAAGTAAGAGCTGCCGAAGGCCTCTGTGGGAATAACTCGTCACTCCTGTCCTTTGGCTCATTTGCAAATCCTGCTCTTCTCAGTGGCATCTCACCGGCTGCTCTTACTCCTACTTGGCAGAGGGAACTGTGCAGCGAGTGGTGGCTTTTCCTCTGGGCAGTCAGCTGGTGAAGGGGAGGCGCTTCTTTCTTTTGCAGATACCTGTGTGCGCCCCTGAGCGGTGCGGGCAGGAGCCACATTCCCTGCCCTGGGATGGGGCGAGCACCCGCGATGGGGAAGATGGGAGACCCTGTGCGCTGGTGATGGGTGCTCGGTGGAGCAGCCAGCCTGCCAGCCCCAGCACAAATGAGTCCCTGTGGCCTCTACCTCGCAAAAGAAACCCGGCCTTTGTCCTGGACAAAGGGGGATGCTCTGCAAGCTTTCCCTCACAGTTTACCCGCCTATCTCAGATCTGTAGCAGTTCCTCCCATGGATATTCTATGGATGGAAACGTGACTGCTGGCATAAGCGAGTCAGGGAAGAGGGAGGAATGCCAATGCAAAGTGCCCCTGGCCTCCCAGTGCCCCCGGCCTCCCAGTGCCCGCCAGCCTGGCCTTTCCCAGCAGCTGCCTTTCTGTGCCCTGTTTGCAAACCCCAGGGTGACAGGGCTGGGGCTGGGGATGGCGGGCTGGGGAGGCGGCCTGGCGGGGTGCAGAGGGAGGCTTGGAGATGGCCACATGTTGGGTTTAATTGATGCCTTTCTTGCTGCAGCAGGTGAGCCAGAGGAGGTTGGTTGGAACGTGTTGCTTTGGCTGCAAGGGTTTAGCTTTTTCTCAAATGAGCTCTTTATTCTCCTCTTCCCCGCCCCGGGTTTCAGCTGTGGCATCTGACTGTGAATAATGCACGCTCCTCCAGACCCTCGGGTTTGTATTTCTAGCCCATGGGCTTTTTGGTTGCCAATTTCCCCTCCCCACTTTTCGCTCAGGCTCCTTGCCTCTTTCACCCTGCTGTGACGCAGAAATCCGTGAAGCACACGCAGACATGTCCTTCTGCAGGGCTCGCCAGTGGCCACAGGGGTTCAGGCCCTCTGGCCGCAAGGCCGAACTCAACAGGGATAATCCTCGCAAGAGACCAAAGCTCTTCCCATACCAGCAGAAGCAGGCGGGAGCCAGGGAAGGTCACAAGGGGATGCAGTGGGCAGGGTCCCCATGTGTGGTCTGCCCTGGGGCTTGAGCTGACAGCAGTGATGTCCCCAGTGCTGCTGCACTTTTGCTGGTAGAATTCCTCAGAGGTGATTCGGGTTCGGTCCATCTTTTTCTCACAGCACAAACTCAACCGGGTGGCCCTTTCTTATCTCACGAGGACTGTTGTTTGTGTGACCAGTGGGTAAGACAGCCTGGACAGCCGGCTTGCAAGCGAGCAGCAACAGCCTCTGCTTTTGCAGATTCCCCTCTCAGCCCTGTTGAAAGAGGTGGTAAAAGCAGAGAGATGGTACGTTGGTCCCCCAGCCGTTGTATTCAATGCAGTAATGCCTATGCAATTCCTGTCTCCCTTGGAGACACAGGTGATGTGTGTGCATGTAAGCTAGTGTATGTATACAGTACATATGCATATGGTCTATATATTGTATATACGCACATCCCAGTACATATACACACAGTACAAAAGATTAAAATCACGTGCTTATATATCTATAAATAAAATCCTATATATTTATATATTTCTATGTTTTCGATAGATATAAAGATATAATATAGAGATAGATTCAACCACCCTTGTGTAAGGCTGGCCCTGTGTTCTGGCACAAGGCACGTAACACTGAATACTTTGGACTTTGGGATAGTTTTAGCCATACACTGAGGCCTGCATTTACGTGTATAGCACTCTGTGGAGAGGGACTTTGCTGTGGTTAGGGCAAGGGCTTTCCCTGCTGGCATGTTAACCAAGTGCTAAATAAGGTTTGTCTAAGAGAGGAATGTCTTGGCAGGGGAAAATGCTCGAACGTCCTTGTCTTCTCCCGACTAAGCCTCTGGCTGTGGTCCTGTGTGTTCACACTTGGACAGACATATCCCACCCTTGTATGCACTTTTCTCTCTCTGCACGTGGTTGGCAGCTGCAGGTACTGGTGCCATAAAAGCCTGGCTTTCTGCTGTCCCACCCAGTGTTCCTGGGCTGTCTTGCTGGCACAGTCCCTGGCGAGGGCATGGGTTTGCTCGCAGGCATCAGTCAGCAAGGCAGCCATGGTGCCGGAGTGAAGGCAGCTGGAGAGCAAAGGCGTTACTGAGCAGAGGAAGGGTGGCTGCCACATGGTCAGAGGTGGTGGGGGTGGCATAGGGACCTGGAGCAGCACGGATGAGAAGGGACCATGAGTTCGGAGCGATGAGGATGGGAACGTGCCAGCCCCATTGGGGAGGCACGTGCAATTCTGTTGGGTCAGGCTAGGCAGTCAGCAGCCTGCCTGGCCGGGGTTCTGGGTGGCTTTTCTGGAGGAAAGGGAACGATGTGATTGTGTGGAAGACGTGGTTAGTGGCATGTGGTTGGTGGCCTTTGGGCCCCAACACACAGCATGCTGGCCTTGCTGGACTGCAGCACTGAAGGGTGCAGCCCCCTTGCCCTGCCCGTGCTAAGGGACAGCTATTTTGATATGACAGGTGTTTCCATGCTGGGGCTTGGGGTGGATCTGGACAAGTGATCAGCCTTCTCAGAGTGTCTTGCCAACACCTGTGGGATGGACAGCCACCTCATCCCTCCATCCCTCCCTTCACACAGCTGCTCACAGGGCTCTGTCCCCGCTGCAGGGTGAGGCCCATGGCTGGCACTTGAAGGGACCCAAGAGGCACCTCTGGCCAGGCCAGCAGTGAGCAGTGGGTCACTGTGCTGCTGCCCCACAAGGGTGAAAGGAGGTTTGGCTTTGCAGCTCCCATGCTGGGCAACCACTGTACTCCTTGCTGTTTGCTTTAATCGTTGGCTTGGGCTGGGAGGAGAGTGGGACGTGATGCTGGTGGCCAAGCGACTGGTTACACTGGTATTGCATGAGCAGACACTGTGCAAGCTCCCTTCAAGCCCTGTCACACACCTCAGTGCCCTCTCCCCGGCCTCTCTCCTCCACACAACTGGTAATCCACCTCAGCTACAACCCACCCACCGGTGGCCCCCCGGCATGTGTTCCTCACAAACGAACCTCAAGAGACGGTTTCCTCGCTCCCAGCCCCCTCCTCTGGATGCCACTGACACTCACCTAGGCTCAGCCCGCGGTCTAGCCACCCGCCCACCCGCCCCGGCAAGGGGCTCCCATGCACTGCACCTCATGTCGAATAAGCTCACTGGGCTACGCGGGGGAAACCATGTCTCATTTGCTGTAATGTCCCGAATGCTATAGGAGGGCTACGGAGTTTTCTGCCAGTGTCTGGCATCCTCATAGACTCACCCGACTGTTGGCAAAACAAAATGCATTTCTGCTTCCAGAAAACAAGGAGGTTTTGTCTCAAACCTCTCCATATCCACATCCAAGCACAGCCCTGCTGAACTGTTTCCAGCTCTCTCTCACCCACCTACCCACCCACCCACCACACACACACACACACACACAATGAGAGAAAAATATCTAGATGTCTATTACTACATATGTATTAATATGTTAATATCACTCTTTTGGAGAACATTAAAATGTTATTACTTTACAGACTATGCTTTATAGTACCTGTGTGAAAGGACCTAGGACACTGGATACGAATAGAGCTATGTTGATATATCATAGTATGTACACGAGAACCTTCCTTTTGTCATATTATCCTTGTAATGTAAAATGATTGTTAATAAAAAAACATTTAAATTTACCAAGTTGGGTTGCTAATTCTTTACATTGTTCCTGGAGGTTAATTTTACATTTTGCTTGGAGGTTAATTTTCCCAGAGCTAGGACATCTAAGAAGGATGTGCTCTCTCCTCCCCAGCCCTCAACTGTAAGGAACGGGTCCAGAGTTAATTTACCCAGAAGGGTCCATTGCAGCCCCCTGCCATGGTCAGGCAGTGGGTGTCTGTGCAACTTCTGCACTCCCTTTCCGGTTGGGTGCAGTGGTGAGGTCTTTGGCCTTGTGTTTGTGCCTGGTTTGGTTTGACAGATGGCGTGTCTTTTCCTGCGCTCTACATGCTCCAAAGCTGGGGAAGCTGGGCTTTGTCTACCCTTAAAAGACAGGGCTGGTTTAACTTTGGATTCTTCTTTGACACGATTTGACAAGGGTTTTTTTGAGGCTGGCACCACGGTGGATTAACTAAAGGTGTGACTTTTAAAATAGCTCAATGAAATAAGAGTAATTTTGCACAGGGAGGTTCTTAACAGCCATTAAATCAGTGTGGGCAAGACAGCCAACCTCTGAAGCAACAAACAGTGTCTGTGGTTTAGCACTGGGCTGTGAATTGTGTTTTCTGACCAAACAGCTGCCAAAACTGGACACAGACTCGTTGGCCTCAGCCTGGCTGCTGGAGATACAACACAGGGAAGGCACGGCGGGGACCATGGGCCATCCCTCTGTGGCTACAGTTTGGGTTTGCTCAGCAGCACCAGGAGGCAGGACGTTGCAGAGGTTTAGGCCATCCCTATTACAGGGTACGAACTGCAGCTAGAGGGAAACACGGGCAGAAAAAGATCCTTACAGCTCAAAAAGTGGCTCACTCGGCTGTAAGTGTGTCTGTGTGTCAGTGGGGGGAACCAGAAAACACAGGAGGAAGCTGTGCAGCTGACTGTACGGGTCCTGTATGTGGCACCATGACTGCTGATACTGATAGCAGTCCTGAGTTTGTGTACATAGAGGTGAAAGCTCTCATGAACAGGACTATCTCTTTAATTTGACTAGGCCTGGAGGGATCTCTGTTTTCCAATTGATAGTTCACTGGGAATGGATACCAGCAGACAAGCCAGTCTCCCATGAGGGGGGCAGGCAGTTTAGCCCTCTAGCAAACATTTAATGCAGTGGATCCATATGGTGTGAGAAGATTTTTGCTCCCTCTTTGTGGCTTCACTGTCATACAGATGCTCACAGCCTTGGACTTTAACCTGATGCCCAGCTGTGTCCTGCTGGTGACTGCTCTGGTTGCAAAGTGCCGGTGCTCCCCAGCTTGCTGGTCCTCCAGAAGGAAAGGAAATTTGGGTGGAAATTCTGGCCTTGAGGGAGGTTTGGGCTGAGAGGGCATTGGGCCCAGGGGATGAGGATGTGTTAGTTCCTGCCATGCAGAAGCTCTGATTTCAGAGTGAGTGCCCCACAGTTTTAGCCAGGGACAAGTAGTCACAGGGCCTGGAATCAAGAGGTGATTTCCAGACTCAGAAGTGAAAATAGCCCTAAGTCAGTGACTCAGTAGAAACGGTTGCTTCCTCAAAGTCATTGAGCAGTCTAAATATTGCAAACTATTTGCCATTTTCTGGCAGCTTTCAATGTAATGATTTAAAATTGCTTATTTTTGGGCAGTAAGCAAACCCAGCAAAATCCTAGTGGTTGTCAGGGCTTAGCTCCAACCTCATGGGCTCCGGGGTTTGCTGGGCACCCGGCAACCAGCGCTGGAAACCTCATCTCTGGGTTTTTTTGCCTTTGCTAGTCAATTAGGAGCACACAAAGCAAGACAATGCTCTGCTTTCAGGAGCTCAGCCGTGTGTAAAGAGTAAGAGTGGCGTGTGAAATGCATTGCTGATTTGTAATTAATTTCCTAGAAGTGGTTTTGTGCTGTGGACTTTTGACCGCCACTGTTGGCAGTGAGCAGCCTCCTTGGCCGCAACTTCAAACCCAGGGCTTAAAAGCAAGATCCCTTCAAGCCAAGCACACAATCTGAGCTGGTGTCAGGAAGGGAAATTTGCACAAATTTATCTGATCTAGGGCTAAAGGTGCCCTTCATTTTTAGGACCGCCGATTCTCCTGTCAACCCGAGTGAAAAGGAAATTGGAAAATTCCTCTGTGATGGTTGTCATGGCATTAAAGCCTGGCATGCTCTTCCCCAGCTCTGCTGGTGTCCTGGACACCGAGATGGCTGTTAGCAGCTGGCACTTCAACGTGATTTAGCAAAAATACCCCATGTGTTGTTTCCTCCTGGAAACAAGAAGGTTGTGGTGCTTGCGATGCTGGAGGTTTGCGGGCATAAGCAGGGGGAGTTGCAGTGCTTTCTGTGGGCTGCCTTCTCTCTCTGCCTCTCCTGAAGTGGGAGGGAAGGTGTGGGCAGCCCAGCACATGACGTGGGCACCCCGAGGGTTAAACTGGAGTAGGGTTGGGGTTGGGGCTGGCTCCACAGTGGCATGGAGCAGCGGGCATAGAGGACCAGAGGCTGCTTCTCACAGAGCTGTTGCCACACGAACAGAGCGGCAGCTCGTTTACAAGGGGCTCTAAAAATACCCAGAGGATAATCAAAGGCTCCCACAGAACAGCATATTCACTAATGAGACTTTTCGGCTCTCTGAAGTCCACCCTTTGAAGTTGTTTTGATCCAGGGGAAAAATAAGTGTGCTGCCTGTGCTGCTGTCAGCCTGCCCTGCTTCTGGGGACACTGGTGGTCCCTTCGGAGGCAGGCAGGGATGGAAGAGCAGCATGAAGGTGTCGGGGCCTGGACAGGGACCTGTGGGGATGGGGGTTGCTGAGCCATGCTCCAGGCTGCTGCTACTGCATCTCATGACACTCAGGAGAGCTGTCCTGGGAAACTGGGTAGTAGTTAGATTTCAGGTCTGATCTTTCTTCTCAGGGGCACCTTGGAGCCCCTTCCCTGGGTGTATTCCATGTTCTGCAGTCACTGAGAGTTCAGGGAAACACAGGAACTGGCTGCAAACCTCCAGGGCTGGCCCTGGTAATGGCTACAGGGCAGCTGCTGGATTAGGTGCCACTCTCTCCTGGCAGACAGAGGATTACAGGCCAGTCCCATTTTAATTTTTAAATACTGTCGGGGAAAAAATGCTTCTAATAAATCCAGACTGACAATGATTAGCGGGGTTAAGAGAAGAATGGTTCTGCAGTGGCTACTGCTGCTGTTCAATACACTGGGCTGGGAATTACCGAGTAACCCCATGCTAATCCCCTAGATGGGAAAGATTGTCCCTGGCAAATGCACCACCTGCGTTCAGCTCCCTGTGTGGCAAAAATACAGCTCCTTTCCCCCCATTTCCCTCTACAGCAAAGGCTTCAATAGCATCAGCCTCACTGTGCAGCTGCCTGGTTGGTAGCAACCCTGGTTGGGAAACCAGCAGCAGCCTGGGGCTTTTGCTGGCTCCTTTTGTTGTTTCTCCTTGTGCTTGAACAGACTGTGATGGGTGAGAGAGTGCCCCCAAACTGTCAATGACGTAAATACTTCCCACTCCTGCCCCCCATATCTGCCTTCTCTTACTTTTATCTGCAGTTTTTTGATCTCTATGTCTTGTTAAGAACGAGCTAATTCCAGTGATGGTATTAGGTCAGCTAATTAGGTATTCCTCCTTCCTGATGCACAGTTTACAGCATATCATCAGCACCACCTGGAAAGCACTAAGATAGTTAAAAAGACTGAACCCAAAGTTACTTCCTAGTTTTGCTTTGGAGATGGTGCCGGTATCTGGGAGGAATCTGAATCATAGAATCATAGGATGGTTTGGGTTGGAAGGAACCTTAAAGAACATCCAGTTCCCTGCCCTGAGCAGGGACACCTCCCACTAGACCAGGTTGCTCAAAGCCCCATCCAGCCTGGACTTGAACACCTCCACAGATAGGGCTTTCACAATTTTTCTGGGCAAGTTGGGCCAGTGTCTCACCACCCTCACAGCAAAGAATTTCTTCCTAATATCTAATCTAAATCTCCCCACTTTCAGTTTAAAACAATCCCCCTTATCCTATTGCTCCCTCCCTGATCAAGAGTCCCTCCCCATCTCTCCAGGAGCCCCCTTTAGGGACTGGAAGGGGCTCTAAGGCTCCCCAGAGCCCTCTCTTCTCCAGGCTGAACAACCCCAACTCCGTCAGCCTGTCCTCATAGCAGAGGTGTTCCAGCTCTCTGAGCATCTTCGTGGCCCTCACGAACTTCTGTGAACCTCCATGTCCCTAACCTTCTCACGGGAAAGCCTTTACAGCTTTGTTTAGCTGCCACCTTCCTGAAAAAAGCCACTAGATTTCCTATGCTTGGCCAGGATAGGACTCCACTGCTGACTGCTCCCCCCTCATCATACCTCCATCCCTTGATGAGACACCCTTCAGATGACTCTCTGTTGACTAACCCCAGTACTTCATAAGCCATGACATGAGCTGCAAGTAAAGGGGACTTGCCCTAGAGCAAACAATGGAGACACGCCGTTGATACAGTTTGGAATTCTTTACTTGCGGTGATTTACACGTTGTGCTGTAACATCAGACACAATGGCCGAGCCTCATGCTCTGGCTTTTGTGCTTTGGACTGTGCGAACAACACAGGGTCTTGACAAACAGTATCTGCCTCTGTACAATAAACACACTGGGACACCAAAGGACCAAGTCAGCAGAAAAGCCTTCTCATGCTGGAAGGCCCTGAAGCACTATTTCACTTTGCTACTATTCTTGTGCAATTTGATTATTACCAACAGAAGAAACCATATAAAGTGTTAAATATTAGTATTTACTCATCATGCTTATTTGTCAGCAAATGAACCACATACATTTTGAGACTTAGCTGAATCCTGAAACACATTAAAAATGTGGCCAAAGCTCTGCCTTTCAGTTCACTCACACTTCAAACTGACCTTCAAAAGAGTGCAAGAACTGTGGTCTGAGCCACCTTAGCTCCCGGCTCTTACTAAACATTATCATGGTCAACTCATCTTAGACATCAGGAAAACTTGGGCAATCCTTTGGTTGTATTTCTAGAGCCCAAATTACAACCTCCTCCATTCTGGGAAAAGAAAAAAAAAAAAAAAGAAAAGAAAAAAGGTGCCTTTGGACACTACAGCCAGATAATATCAATGACAGATGAGATGCTACCAAAATTCAAAGCACTTTTGTTCAAGGTCTTGAAAGTACCATAACTCCTGGGAGAATAGTTGAGCCTTAAAATGTTCCCAGCCCTGTTGAAGGGAATTTTCCATTCATTTCTGATGTATTACCTCTTTGCAAAGAAAACATGGTTCCTATCATCATGCAAGGATGTTTGGGACAAGAAGTGAGGGGTAAACTGTTCACCGACAAAGCATCGCCCTTGCAGGAGACCAGCTGCAACCACTCCCCCAAACAGATCCAAGACATGTTTTAGTGACTATTCATTATTTGTGCTTTTTAATCTCTTCTACCGTATCACAAGTTGCCTAAAATCAGACTAGAATGTTTCTCTGGAAAGATTCAGCTCTGAGGTCAGGTTGAGGCAAAACAACATATGCTACAATCTCTATTTTAATGAACTAACTCCTTAATGTAGTCACAAGTTATTTCCTCTCGCTTCTCAGTCCCTGGTTCTGAACAGAGGCTGCAGCAGGAGACCACCCCTCCCAGGTGATGCTGGATACCATACAGGAGCTACCTTTCTCATTCTGGTTTACAGTAGTCATGTTGCTTGGTTTCTGTCACTGGATGAAGAACTGTGAATCCCTGTCCTGAAACTCACAACTCCTTGGCCCTTTGTACAAACAAGTGTTCATTCTGACCAGGGAGACGGCTTCACTCTCTTTTTTTTTCCCCTTCCTCTCCCTACAGTCTCTCTGCTTCCTTCATATTAATGGGTTATAGTAGGAAAAATAATCCGTGCAACCACTGAATAGCCATTAGGGAATCTAATAGCTATTTTTGATCACACATGTAGCTTAAGAACGTTGTTTGCCTTAATTGGTTTATTGCTTCTTTTCTTATGATGCAGCTTATAAGCAGCACCCTTTAATTTAAGACCAGTTTGTGGTGCTCGCTGATGCTCCTGTATTTACAGCTTAAGGAGCTGAAAGCTGTGGTGCTTTCTGGCTCTGCTCTCTGGACATACTGCACCTAAGTGGTACTTCCACAGCTCGTGCTGCTGAAGCTGCGTTGTACCATGGCATTGAGCAATTCCAAACACTTTGCGTTTATATTCATGACATTTCCACCTACCCCACCATCTTGCCAGTGTTTGCCTGCTTGGGCTAGCACAGCGCCTCCAGCCCTTGGGCTAGTGGGGCTCAGGGGCAGACAAGCATTGCCAAACAGGCGAGGCAGGAGGTTCACAGGGATAAGGGCAGGGCCTTGGGCAGGCACTGGAATGCGATGACAAACAGCTCCTATTAAGCAGAGTTCAAAAGGGCCCGGGCTGAGCATCCCTGCACCTCAGGTACCACACGTACACAGCATTCCTCCCTCTCAGGCCAGCCAGCACCCTTAACTGCACTTGTTTTCATCCCCTGCACAGCAAAGGGCTGCCTCGTTAAACAAACACCTGGCAGCCTTTGTTCAGGCTGCTGCGCTGAATGCCAGGAACATTCTTCCCAGGCTAAAACCCCAGAAAACAAAAATGATCCAGCTGGGAAAGATACATGCATTTTCACTCTTCCCCTCTTCTCCATTTAAATCCCATTGCAGCAAAGGAGGGGACAACACCCTGCTTTAACGCTGATGGCACCACTTTGCTTGAAAGACAGATTTGTGGTTAAGTAGAGTGTCTACATGTATATTTCTGCTGTAAAAGAGGACATTATTTTGTCACAGCAAAATCAGATTGTGAGGGGCTATTCCTTTAGATGCTATAGGATTGTAATCTAATTACAGGGTGTGCCAAAATCACCAGGGGCAGAGGCAGATAATGCTGTTTACAGTCAGTCACCAAGATGTTATAAAAGGCTCATTAAAATAATCAGGAGGCAGAACTAGAGAAATCTCTTGGCAGCAAGGCAAATATTTGGCCCTTCAGGCTTTCCAGTGCCAGACAAATAGCATCATATCACGAAGTTATCCTTCTTATCACTACCTAAAAAGAAGGAAGGATCACAGCACTGCCAGGAACCTGGATGTAGAATAGTCCAACATCACAATGAGTTTTGTGCTTAAGTGGAAGTAACGATTTCAAATCTATAGGCATATCTACAGGCAAATCATGAACACAGCAACTATTAAGAATTCACTATCAGCTAAACCCCCATGTCTATTTTATTCACAGTAACCTACAGCTTTTTGTTAATAAACAAAAACCCACAGAGCAAAACAAGTAGTCGGTTTGCTTTTTGTTTAAACCCCCTCTAGTCAGTGGAGCAATATCAGAGATTAAAACCCTGGCTATAAGATTCATTGGCATATTTTGCTTTTCTCTTTGGTCAGGTGGTTGGTCAAAGATGTTTTTATCACTGTCTTCAGAATGATCCTATAACCCCTGGCTACACCATCTAGAAAGGGTATAGCAGCATAAAGATAATAGAGTTTTCAGAGCGCATCCATCTTATAAGGCTCTTCACAGAATTGCAGCATCAATGAGGATGGAAAGGACCTCTGGAGATCATCTTGTTCAAACCTACCACAGCTCAAAGCAGAGTAAACTACAGCAGATTGTTTAGTGCTGTATCCCATCAAATTTTGGGTGGCTCCAAGGATGGAGACTCTGAACAACCTCTTTTGGCAACTTGTTCGATTTGTGCCCTTGCCTGTCTTATCCTATCACTGGCCACCACTGAGAAGAGTCTGACTTCTTCTTTTCTCTTTGCAGGTATTTATACATAGTGGTAAGTTTCCCCTTTGACCTTTCTCATGACCAGGTTGAACTGTTCCAGCTTTCTCAGCCTGTTCTCCTACAGAAGGTGCTCCAGTCCCTTAAACATCTTCTTGGTCATTTGCTGCACTCTCTCCAATACGTCCATACCTTTCTTATACTGGGGAACCCAAAACTAGACGTAGCACTCTAGACATACTCTCACCAGTGCTGAGAGGAAGGATTGTCCCCCATTGACCTGCTGGCAATGCTTTTCCTAATGCAGCCCAAGATGCTACTGCCTTCTTTGCTGCAAGGGCACACTGCTGGCTCATGTCCAACTTGGTGTCCACTAGGACATCCAGCTCATTTTATGGAAAGCTGCTATCCAGGTGATCAGCCCTAAACCCTGCAATGGTGCACGGGGTTGTCTCTTCACAGGTGCAGGACTTTTTGCACTTCAGGAGATTCCTGTCAGACTGTTTCTCCAGCCTTTCCACATCCCTCTGAACAGTGGCACAGTCAGCTGGTGTATCAACCATTACTCCCAGCTTTATATCATCCCCAAACTTGCTGAGGGTATGGTCTGCCCCATGCTCCATGTCTTTCATGAAGATGTCAAACAGTGTCAGTCCCACTACCAGCCCCTTCCACCTCAACTTCACTTCCCTGTTGATAGCCCTCTGTGCCTGGTGCTTTGCAGTTTTCATGAACTGGTTCTGGTAGTTTCCTTTTGCCAACAGGATGGCAGCCTTCACTCGACAGTATACTAGAGCTGTTTGACAAAGTCATTAAAATGGGATAGATACTAGATACAGCCTAGTTTAATATTTTGAATTAAACAGAGGAACAAACTGGCCCCGCAAAAATGAAGTTGATTGAGTTTTTCAGAGCTACAAACTACATGGTTCTGGTTTTAGATTTTTGGATGCCTCGTCCCCATGCAAGTCCTTTAAAGCTGTGTCTACAACTCGAAACAAAATGGTAGGACAACCAGTGTGCTTATGGGGTAATAACATCATCACTGCCAATGCCAGACTTCATCTAGACACCCAAGAAAAAAAAAGGACAGTAAACAGTAGCGTTTAAGCCACAACAAATCTTGAAAGAGCACACAAAAAACAAGCCCTGGAGAGTCTGTCTGGTCAGTGAATTCCTTCTGTCTGGAAGTGATGAAATACATGGCAGTTCTAAGGGTTGTCTTAGAGTAATGCTGGTATGAGGATTTGAGTGCAACAGTTAACTGTCAAACCAGAAACATCAATCAAATGCTAAGGTATGAAATTATCCCATTTCTTTTGTGTAGTCCTAGATGTTGCCTGGAATTTAATTGGAATATTTGAAACTTTCTAGATCAGAAAAATCTGAACAGAAAAGATGGCAGTAAGCAGAAAAATTAGGTCCAAGTTTTTGGAGGTTACATCAACAATAACTTTTTGTTCATGTTTAGGGTCTTCCTGCGTGACACTAGAAAGACAGGAGATACAGGTATTCTGCTAAAGGATCCTAAAACGTTCATATTTTCAGCAGTTTTTGTTGAATCCTAAATACAAGGAATAAAACACTCCAGGAAACGGAAGTGAAAGAAGGAAAGTATTTGACTTCTTGTTTGGCAGTGTTTGCTTTGAAGGTCATGCAGGATGGTAGTGTTGACTGTCTCACTCTCTCTTCTCCCTCTGTTCTCTCCCATAGTTCGGTATCTTTTTCTAGGTATCCACCTACTGATCGATGGCGTCACTCTCTCTTTCATACTGATACTTTGTGTCTGGGGTGAAAATTGCTTTGTGGTCTTCATTTCTCACAATCTTGTAAAGTATAATGAAAAACACTGTGTGTTTGCGATTATGGAGCCAGCAGTCATCAAGGGACATACTTGGGTGACAGTGCCGGATGCCAAGGAGTGCCTTACATGGCCATGATACTTTTGGTTCCCTCTGCTCCTTTAAAGAAACAGGGACCTCACAGAAATGAGAGTGGGCAGGATAATAAAATGAATTCAGATCATCCAGGCAGCCAAATCCCTTGCTTGAGAGAACCACTTGATTAGGTGAGGGATTGTCCTTTAAATACATTTTCCAGACGGTTTCCTGGGCTAGAAGGAGGCAGGAAAATCAGAGAAGGTGGTGCAAGAAGAATGCTGTGCCAAGCAACTTTGTTGAGGGGAAGGTAGAGGGTGAAATGCAGCTCAGAGACCTGCTGGAAATCTGGTCGGTAGTAATTGTGACGAGCCTACATGTGGAGTTGGTGCCACATGGCTATCTGTCTCCTGGGGTTCCTCAGCATTTCTTCCCAGTGGTTCCTCTCTGTGCCTGTAACTTGCAAGCCCAGGCTGCACTTGCCAAGTATGTGGCTCTTCCCAGCACCATCCTGACTCAGCATTTCCAGCTCCACACTGGAGGCACGCAGGAGCTCATGAGGCACCTCAAACATGATCATCTCATTCCACACAGGGTTGATCTTGTGTTTTGCACGTTTGGTCTGCTTCTTTTTCAGCTTCAAGGACTGATGCCTCAGTGTCACCTTGACAGAAACATCTGTATAGGAAGTGGAAAGACATACCATGTTAATGAGCATGCAGCAACATGAATGCAAGAGAATTTTAACTGGTGACATCAGACTGGGAGAGGGAACATAAGAAAAAGTCATCCTGCTGGGTTTGGTTTTCACCTTTAAGAAATTATTCATATCACTTTGGCTTTCTAAGCCGAACATTTATGTTTTTCTGCCAAGCACCACCCTTCCCACTTTCTTTCTAGATTAACATAATAGCAGAAACAACAGTCTATGTTTTCTTGCTATTCTACTCACCATTGCCAAGTAGATCTTTCAGCTGCTTAGAATGGAGATTTTTAGCCTTAATAATCACTACCAGCAGGCGGTTCGCTGCTGGCAGATAGCTGATAGAGAGCAGAACCTCCCCATGGCCTGTAGATGGCTCCTGGAAATGGAGACATAGAAAGGGTTAATTTTTATACAATCTTGGCTGTAACATCAAGAAAACTTAATCGTACAAGGTGATGGGTGAAAGGTCATGGACTGGACCGAGTTGTCATCCTGTCTTTGTGTAAGAGATCTTTACAGTTACACTGGATGAGAATAAACCTGGCAAAGATGTCTGAGAGAGCTTCTCACTCACAAAGCCTGATCATCTGAGGTACTGCTTTCTTTTGTTGCTGCAAAGTAACTGCTTCCTAACATCTACTTTTACTGGGATATTCAGCCAAAAGAAGAGGACTTGGGGCTGAACTACATGCAAGTAGTTGGATATTCCTTATCTAGCTGCCCTTTATTTATGCCCCCGACTTCCATTACTGCATTTCATAAATCATTCTTTAGCTGCTTTTTCAGTGAGGACACTCTGACCAAATGTGAGCCACACTCTACACTGCCTAGCAGGAGTGTGGGGCTCCCAAGAAAAGAATCATAGAATGGTTTGGGTTGGAAGGGATCTTAAAGACCATCAAATTCCAACCCCCTGCCATAGATAGGGACACCTCCAACTGGACCAGGTTACTAATAGGTGATACACGGTCACACAGCACGGTCACACAGCAAGACCCTGGAGCTGGAGTTGAACCTTCTCTGACACCCTTGGTATGGCAAAAACCCAGCCAACCCAAAATCCTCCATGAGCTGGGCACAGTACTTTCCTCTTCTTCCCTTGCCTGTCTTCCCTTGGGCCTACAAGTGGCAATCCCTGATGCACCCTTGGGATTTCCTCCAGGGAAGACCCTGCCCTGAACCATCAGGTGTTCACTTCAGGGGGGCACACTTTTTTTTTATTTTCCTTTCTTATTCTTTTCTTCCCATTAGTGATTGACCTCACAGCCTCCTGACTTTCTCCTCTTCATTTCTGCTTGCCCTGGACAATTCCCCAGAGGAGGGAGAAGCAGAGGGACGACGTAACCACACCACCCATCTTTTTCCCCTGGGACCGCAGCCCTCCCTATTTCATCCTCAGGAGTTGGCGAGGAACAGAGAAATCCCACACTGATGTGTGCAGAGCTGCTAGCCTGTGGTGAGGGGCAAAAGGGAGCAATGATTCTCTCTGTGAGTAGGAGTTTGTGACAGAAATCTGGTTTAGTGTGAGGTTAATGACCCAGAAGAGTCCCAGAAAGCCAATGTCAATTCAATAGAGTCCCTTTGGACTCCTTAGCGTGATTTACATGCTCTAGGACAGACAGCCCTTCTCCAGGCCATTTCTGTGCTCTCGCTTCTAAGAGAGCCATAAATATTTCAAATTAAGTTTTCACCCGGTTACTCACAACAGGCAAGGACAGGCCCCTGTATGCTCCACATGAACTGATTGACTCTCCAGAAAACACGGCTGTCATCGCTGTCTGGTTTGAATGACTTATTTGTTGTGCACAAATCAGGTGGGAGGCCATTAGCAAGGAAGCCTGAAATTCAATCCCAAATCAGCCCAAGTAAATCTTTTTTTCACATGCTCAGGTATCAACGAAGGGCTCATATGTATTTCACTTACATAAATCCTGTCCTAAATCTAAGTGGATCTTAAAAAAACCCCACACATAAAACCAAGCAGAGGTAGATTCAAGTGGCTGTATGTCCACTACAAAAGAATAGATGTTTGGACATGGAGAGACAAATACAAATGCTGCCTCAATACGAAACCGCTGTTTAGGGAAGTCATAAGCTCCTTTTGTTTATGTATCCTTCTGCATCTCACTAGGTCCCACTCGATAGCTCTTGGCTAGAATCTGCTTCCTGTAGCTCCAGGCGCAGATAGATAGAGCAGAGACTGGGGGGGGCAGAGGGTGGCAGGGCTCCGCAAACGTGCACACAGGCGTGCACACAGGCACGCACCCACAAGCACCCACACTGTACACACATGTCACATCTTGGGCTTACGGCTTTCTAGCTCCTAATATTCCAGTCAAATCTTTGACCTGCCTGTACCCACACAAAACCAAAACCTACAATGGTTGGTCTCTGCTGGAGTTTTGCTTGAAGAGACCAAGCCAGAGGTACTTTTCCTTCCCCTTTCTTCTGGGTTTTGTTGTTGGGTTTTTTTCCCTATTAAATCCATAACCCACACTTTTTGCTGCAGCCTTGCAAATTCACAGAACCACTGGAGTTTCAGTCTTCCTTTCTGTGCAATAAGGATAAAAAGCATCAGGGGGTCATCAGTGAATTACACGTGCAGGGCACCATGAAATCACAAAAGGGAAGGTGCTATGTGAGAAGCCACTATCATCACTGTCATTAGCAAAGCGCTGGGAGGGAAGGAAGACAAGATAAGGATATCACCCTGCAATATCTGCACTTTGCATTGCTCACAGCAGTCCATGAATTCCTGAATACTAATTACATTACCTGGTTAGCTGTAAGCTCCCCTCTGAGCTCCCTCACTTGTGTGGGGGAGAATTACCAGGAAGGTAGGAATGAAATTTCTGCAGCTCGTGGCTTTTCAAGGAAATGTCAGACTTTAAACAAAGCCCAGTAACTTTGTTCCTGGATGGATGCTGTCAAAAATAGCTCCTCTTTTTTGATCAGTTCTTCCTCCCTCACTCCCTCCTGCTCTGGTTCTCGATGAATGATTCAGGATCCGTATATAAGCTATCTCTGCAATGGTTGGCTCTCTCAGCTCCCAGATGACGCAAATTCAGCTTTCACTGCACATCCTCAGCTCAAACTGGGGCACTGTTCAGCAGTACTGTTAGTGTTAACCTTGTGCTGTCAGCCTGGAGAAGAGAGGAATGCTGCCCAGTTTCTGTGCATAGTTGGGACCTGCTGGACCAAGGCGGAGGACCCAGTATGTCAGGACTCCATCAAGTGTACTTGAGTGGCAACTGACCATTGCTGTGAACAGGCTGGTCCTTGGGCATTTCATACAAAGCAGATACTACAGTGGAATTGGGAGGTGGGGGGCTCCATCTATTTCAGTTTAGGAATTTAAATCATTGTATTGGAATAATTTCTTTTGGGCATCTCTTTTTACAGCAGCAGGCTGGGATTTCATTTCAATATACAGCTGTTAGGCAAATATTTAGCCTTGCACTTGAAGTTTATTAAACTCATTCCGACCACCCATTTGTTTCTGCTGCTTCTCTCACTGCTGGAGCTTTTGTTTTTTTAGATTGGCCAGCCCTATTAGCATTCAAGAGGCAATAAGATAAATTAGCAGTACTGGAAATCAGAAAAGCTAACTCTGTGTCTGTGGCCAACTCAGTGGGGAGCCCTCATCCTTGATGGTGACAGGCAATACTTTATTTTAGCAAGTTTAGTGACCATACTGGTGTTGTTTTGCATTGCTCACCCTGTACCATAATAGAGTACAGTAAGTACCTGTTCATAGCCATGTACTAGTAGCAACAATGGCAGTGCCCTGTTGTTAAGTGTATTGCTGCTCCTAGAAGAATGATCTAGTTCATGGCAGGGAAAAGGTTCCTGAGGAAATGTGCAAGAAGTTAGTGCACCTACAGCATCCCTTGTACCTCGCTTCAAGTATTGGTGGAATACCTTCCCTCCATTTTCCCTGTCTCTGCAGCTGAGAAACTGTGAATAAGGAAGGGCAGAGAGGTTTTGATATTAAAGAAAGCCAACACAATGCAAGGAGTGATATTGTGACATGTGTCAGAATGAATAGCACTGGATTGATCCCAGTAAGTAGAAGTGGTCTTCAGTCAAACATTTAATTCCCAACAACGTATTTCACTCCTAGCTTAAGGCTCCCTGGGGTGCTACCATATGCCCTACCCATACCCCACCCTGTGGAGCCCCTTTGGCCTGCTCAGTGGGCACTATCTGGTATTTCGGCACTTGCCACCATGGTCCCACATCGCTAATTCACAGAAACTCACGTAACTTTTTCTAGGCATAGGCTTTGAATTACAGATATCAGTGTCAGATTGTCATGTAATTGAGGGAGGAAGAGGGAGTTTTGACACATCTTAACTGCCGGGAGCTGTGGATGGATGGGCTGGGTTAATGGGTCTTTGATTGCTCTCTGAGATAGTTAGCTACTGGTCAACACAGAGCAGTGCTGAGTGACTTCTGCAGTCACACATCACCCCTCTAAACCTGGCTCCAAACAAATAAAGCCACCCACTGACATGCAGCCATCTTTGAAGAGGGCTTCTCTTGTCCCAACAATTAATCATTAGAGTTTCTGCACTATCAACACAGGCTGAGTCCATACCTTCTCTGGGGTCTTTAGCCTTTCCCACTGGGCCATCCCAAAGGACTCCTCCTTGTTAGCAAGGCTCAGTTTGAGTTCCCCTACAATGCTGTGTCTGGAGAACTTGTCGCAGTTTCTCAGGGTGAGAGTCAGTGTCCCCTCTGGCATCTCCTCCTCTGCTAATGGGAATCGCAGGACCTCCTCCCAGAGGGTGTGAAGCACCTTCTTCTTCAGCTCTGTCTGTGCCTCAGCAATACCAGACTTGCTCACCAGTGTGCCCAGTATGTAGCAATGGCAGCCAGTATCTTGGTCCCCACTCATTCTCCCATGCATAGCTGGAAAAGGAAGATTAATAGTAAGGACCTCTCACAAAAGACAACCCTGAAATATCTGTGGCTAAATTTCTTATTTCATGAGACCAATAAAACAGAATAGCTGCATAGCCATTGACCCCTGTTCCTACTTGCACCGAGCAGACTAAGCTGTAAGCCAGCCCGTGTTCTGGTGTCCTCCTCATTCTACACAATGCCCTTGTCCTCCTGCCCCTTCAGAAGGATTCTGTTAGTGTTTGGGAGAGCAACAGTTGAGTTCAAGGAAGCACGCTCTGCTGAAAGACACTGAGCAGCAATGAGATGAGACACAGCATGGCACAGGGATGGGCAGCTTTCATTTACCTTAGCCCACAGACAAAAATTCTTAGCAAGGCTTTAAAAGCAGAACGGTCAGTCACAGACATCAGAGATGGGAGAGACCTCCCTCTTGGCACACATCCACCCCTGCAGACCAGTGTGGGATATGTCTAAGTTATTTTGCTTATCCAGCCTCTGGTAAATGACTCCATCAGAAGTCATCCCACAGCCCAAATGATCTGTGTCAAGAAACAGTCCCTTTTATATAGCCTAAAGTGAGAATGACATTTCAGACTCCTTTCAGTTGCACCAACAGAATTGTGTTGCCTTCTCTGCAGCAAGAGGAGCATGCCTTTCTCAGAGGGGTTACAAAACAGTATGCCTTTGTGGGCAAAACTGAAGCCTTGCTGCAGCCGGTCTGAGGACAATTGTTCCCGAGCTTCCAGGTCTCATGGTTCACAGGGACCTGTGAACAGGTTTCAGAGGCTTCTTCAGGAGGGCAGAGCTGGATCCTGCCCGGGTGGCAGTGGGGCACCCAGGGAGGAGCAGGATAGCCAAGGTGGCAGTCCACAGGCACGAGTGTCCACTCTAGAGGGAAGCTGTGGGCTTGCTGCTGGCAGATGACCCGCAGCAGTGGCTGCCGTTGAGCACCCTTTCAGTTCTCACTTCAGAGGGTGTGATTTGATTAGGTTTCCACAGAGATCTGCACTGTGCATGAATTATTCAGTCAGCTTATTTTACTTTCCCAGAGGAACTGATGATGCTCCAGCCCTGAGCAGAGAAGCTGTCACAGTTGTCAGTTCCCACTTCAGGGAGTGACAGGGACCCTGGTTGTCTGGCCAGGCACAACCAGAGGGACAAGCTAAATCTGGTATCTCCAGCTCAGTCTTTGACTTGATGAGGAGGGAGTAGGGCATGGATCAAGTTGAAGAAAGTTAAGTTATTGAGAGAAAGGAGAGCAACCCCCTTCCCCCTGCCCCAAAAAGAAAAAAATAACATTAAGAGGTTGCTTTTTAGTATGTCTGTGACCAGAGAAGCCCATCCTAGTTCCTGACTTCTGCTTTTGAGCTGTGCAAACAGTTGCTCCCAAGCCATGCTCAGATCCCTCACTTCAACAGTGACATTGCGAGGTATATGCCTGCTCAGAACCAGTGAAACACCCAGTGATCCTGAGGACACATATTGATTTTAAGGTAGGAGGGGGACTCTCTATAAAATCAACAGGTGTCTTGTACCATCCAGCTGGAGAATCACCAGTGGAAGACCTCCCTCTCTTACCTTCCAGCAGGGCCACACGCAGCTCAGCTTTTTGTTGATCATATGTGAGAGAATAGTGCAGTTCAGGAGCCTGGTTACAGCTGGCTGCCCTCTCGGGGTTCAGGTGCTCTGTGACACACACGTCCTTGACTACACCTGGAAGTGAAATAAACCCTTTAGCAAGTAGGTTTTTACCTTCCAAGGAGAACAAACCCACCCTGTCCTGACTTGAATTTTCTAATGTCTTATTATTCCTGCACCTTCTGTGCAGGAATGTAATTTATGCTCCTTCTCTCTCCATCACCATATCTCCTTTTTGCTCTCCGTTCTCACACTTTCAGTTCTGTCTACAGCATTTGGACACGACTTCTGCTTTCTACCACCTTGTGCTCTAAGATGTTTCATACATTTCTTCTTTCACCTTATGCTGAGGCCAAGATGTCTATGTTACACGCATTACTTGTTAAATTGTTTTAATTTTTTTTTAAACTCGCATTGGCAAATTAAATCTTGTGTTCTTTGGAGTGAGAACTTGACTCTGCTTTTGAACTGCCATGCAACTCTGTTAGTTCACACCTTTCCAAACATTGTTTAATTTTAACAATACAGTCTTTGCCATGCAGAAGACATCTATTTCCATAGCACTTGACCAGTTTGAAGATAATCAGCTTGGGAAGCTGTGAGGCAGTTTTTCCACTTATGATTTTGAAACTGAGTGTCTATTTCATATTGAAATAAAACAAGCTGCAAGACTTAAAAGGGAAGCCATAGCTTTCTGTCATGAAAAGCTGTTATCTTCATGGTCAGTCCTGATTCACACAGAAAACAATAGTGGGACCAGCACATTTCCTCCTAAGAATCTCAACCACAGCCCAGACCAGTTCAATGAGGCGCACAATCCTCCCTTTATTTCAGAAACACTTGTGCTATGAAATCAGGCACAGCAGGAAGCAAACTGGCTTGTGTCATTAGCAGTGCAGAGAGGCTCTTACATCAACTCACTTATATAAAGCTTTAGCCTACACGCAGCCGTCATCCTCTAGCCTTTCCACCCCATAATCTTCTCCCTGACACCTAAGGATGTGGCTCAGACACTCTCTTCCTCCACTGCAGCTGCTTCCCATGGTACTTTCTTTTCCATGCTCACAAATCTCAGGGTAGAGGGGTGAATGTAGCGATCATCCTCCCAGAAGGATAAAAATATAATCTCAAGCAATTTCTAAAAAATAAAAAGAGGTCTCTTAAAAAATTCTAACAGATGGCATTGTGTCTCTGGCAAATCTTCAGGAAGGTTTTATTAATGTGGTAACCATAAGAGTCAATTATCCTGTTAAAAGACAGCTGTGAAGGTAAAAATCAGTATGGAAGCAACCCAGACATGCTGCCAGATGTATATAATTAACATTGCATTTTCTCTCAGGCTCCAGGAATCTTATGTTCCAGGCTTTGGCATGTTACCCTTTGGGCTGGCTGGAAAATAAAAATTCTTTTTGGCAAAAATGTCTGAGGTGTCAGCCTTTGATTTCACTGCACATTACAACAAACCGACATCATCTCACCAAATCGGTGGAAAAAAAGCAGCAGAGAAAATAAAGTAGTATCTCGAAGCCCTGCTGCCTATGACCGTGACAAAGGACAGTTGCTAGAGAGCTAGCATTTGTCCTGGAGGAGATACTCTGCCCAGTTTTGGCCAGATATTTCACCCATACTCTGGCAACTGCTGTCACTAAAGCTACTATAAATACATGTTTTTCTACAAAATGTCTGCTTCTAGTGAGTCAGATTCTTCAACACGAAAGATGTTTAGGTAAAAAAAAACAACAACCAACCAGACACAACTACAGCTTTGTTATCTGAATGTCCTGATGAGCTCTACGACTACTTTCTATTAAACACGTGCATTGAAGACAGAATGCACAATTCTCATCATAAGAGTGAAGAGTGCCCCATGTCTTCATTTTCACATTTATTTCTCTAACCACAATCACATTATGCTCAGAAGTATAACAGATCTACACCCAGAAAAGCAATTGTTAGTCTGAAGACCAAATGCTCCTACCATTTTGAGGAAGAACAAACAGCTCTTCATTGACTTGTATCTTCATCCTGTTCTCGTCCAAACCAGTATGTTTTCCAGTAGCTTGTTCTTCTGTTGTCTTCAGGGAGTACTGCGTGTAGTTAACAATTTCAGGTGAAGTTACTTCTGGTTTGGGGCCATAAATATTGGGAAACTTCAGGAGTGCTCGAGGCTGGACTGGCTCTGCCGTTTTCTTAACGTTGAACTGAAAATGAAAACCTTGTTTATTACTTTGCACTAATTAGACTAATTCTTCCAGTTCTCTCAATGTTAAATGAGCTGAGACAAAGGGAGAAAAGGCAGGGCCTCTGGTCTTTTTTACTGGCATTTTCTTGGGCTGTAGAAACTACTGCCTGTATATCCAGAGATTTTTCTTGCCAAAGCCAACACCCTTCTACTCAGATTTACTCCTCTACAGATGTTTGGTTGCAACAGGAAAAAGATATGTTCTTATTGTTTGATTAGTCCTCTGTTTGTGTGCCCATTAATGCTTCTTTCATAGCTCTCTGTTTTCTCTTAGCACAGAAATGAACCATGAAGTTAATTTTGTTATGATTGAGTATGGCGGGTTTTTTACCCTGATGTTGTCAAATCCAAGATCAAGAGGCTTTAGGCATGTGCAGATTTCAGAACATTTTACAGGAGTATGTAGTAAGCATGAGAAAGGCAAAGGCATGGATCATACAGTCACTTGGAGCAAGTTATGACCATGTTGTAGAAAGGAGAACTGGTTGAACAAATAAGCCTTGCAATGGCATACTGAGAGCAGTGGGTTCAGTGGTCATCTCAACCTCTTGGGCTGTGTCTTGGCTTTGCAGACCAGAGCACCGTCTGACCATCAGACACACATTTTCCCTTTATTATACTGGGATTGAAATTTGGATTTCTGTCTGAGTTTGTTCTTAAGATTTCAAATCCCTGTTGAAATTGTGAACGTGGAATAATAAGAAGAACCTGAAAGATGGTGTTATGCTCAGGCAGCAGAAGCAAGGTTTGTCACAAAGGCATTAGTGTTCTCTCAAAACAATGAAAAATATTTCAGCGAAATATAATAGTCCTCTTTTCTTTATGTTCCAAGAAAGGATCCTGTCTGCTCACAACTGAAATAATTCCTGGTTCATTTATATTTGGATTCATAAATGGGAAAGAACAAAGGCTGACTAGCAAATGACCCTGACCCTTGCAACGGATTTTATTTATGTTTCCAAAACACAAAAGACAAAAAACAGAAGTAAAACTGCCATTTTGGTGGATTATTGTGCAGTGGGATTCTCTCCAACCCCTCTGCCTGCCAACCTATTCTGTGTTAAGTTTAGGTTGAGGGTGAGCCAGAAAATGTTCCTAACTGTAATTAAAGTCTTTAATCAGTCTCATTGTTTCCTATTAATAATGAATGTAGATAGATAATGCCCCGAAGCACTTGCCTGTGTTGGGACTTTGTGGTCCCTGTTCACATGTCCTGAGGGAGCATACCTACTCCTCAAAAAACAGAGATGCAGAAGGAGAGCGGCCTTGGACTTTAGCTCTGTAGTCATACTCTGCTTATGGAGATCCTAGCACTACGGCTACATGCACTTGGCAGTGGTAAAGAACTAATTAGGTCAGTGGCTCCATCTTCTTAAAGCAGCCAGCATGTCAGTGTTTAGGAAGTCCACTATGTAACATCACATTTTGTCTTGTCTAATTTTAAGGGCTCTAAAAGAGAAGTGGACTAAGAAACACAGACATCACTGGGTGTGGTCCGTGCCTAGCATTCAGCTGAGTTTAGATACCAGGTAAGTTATATGGTGGGGGGGTGTGACATCCTGCTTTTAGAGATGTGAGCCTCATCAGTCCTAAAATCCACAGGAAACTTGAACCTTAAATACAATTCCCCATTCTTCTAAAATAAAAGCAGACCAACTAAGCAAAATACATAAGCACTCACTAGGCAACAGCTAAAAAACCTCAGGTCACTTTTGTTCTGCAAAGGCATTACTTCTAACACGCCCACAGTGCTTGCTGTGGTGGTCAGTCTCTGCTGTTATTTCTCTCCTGAAGCCTCTGTGTAAAGCTGGTGATCTACCAGTCATGAACCATCACACCAGAGCAGTACGCCTGCCTTGCTGTGTGCTGCCAGCACACAAAGCACTGTGAGATCCTTTGGGATGAAAAACACCGTACAAATGTGAGGTATTGTTCCTACAACCTTTTCTTCCGCTTTGTAAAAGCCAGACATTTAGTCAGGAAATCCATCAGCACATGGCAACTAAGAGCTCCACTGGGTCTAAATATTCCTCTTGTCTGTCTGCTCTGCAGAATTAGAGATGAGAGACATATGCAAGCACAGTGGGACTAGCCCACCCTCTCTTCCCATTGCATCTGCCTCTGTTTATTATTTTTGCTGCCAGCTCTGTTCCCAAGTGCTGTCTGCTAAGCTAGTTACACAGCAGTGCCCTATGGAAGTTCCCTTTGCAAATCATCAGCAGCATCCTAAATAAAGAGATGAGCAGGAGAGTTTGGATAGTTCTGCATAAAATGTGTGAAAGCAAAGAAAACAGAAGTAGCAAGGAGCTACTGACTCTTCTGGGTCCCTGTCTAGCGTCACAAACAATGCACTAGATTGTTGCCATTGCTGGATGTGTTTAGGAATCTTAATTCTGCAGGTTTTTCTGAAACTTCGCAATTTCATGGCAGTTTTCAACTGTTTGGTAGATGTATTTTTGTGTTTGAACTCTTCCTCCTCAGGTATGCAGGGCATGTCCATGGGGAGCTTCCGTCTATTGCAAATACAAGCATCACTGACATGGGAGACATGCCGAGTGAATAAAATGCAGCCCTGCTTTGTCCTTCTTTTGTCATCTCTCTTTATCAGAATCAGTGGCCCTGGCAGGCTTCAATAATTGTGTTGAGCACTGACTAGGACATACAGTGTACTAATGCAGTCAGAAAGACATCCTGACAGTACAATTTACAAACATAGACATAGATGATATAACTTCCCAATCTCAATTTGAGAATCATTCCTTCAAGATATGCAGACTGATTCTGAATCAGTGACAGCACAGGAGAATGCATGTTCTTGGCAAGAAAACTATTTTAATTGGAAAGAATTGTTAAACATACGGAATATGCAAACTAAGAACATTTTGCACTTTCTGTGACAGAATGTTCATTCAGCTGCTATACTTTGGCCATATTTCTTTAAAGAAAACCCCAAAACTAGTAACATTAGAAATAACGCTTCTAAATAGTAAGTCTACAGTGCTAAAAGAATACAATCGCTCAGGTTATATTAATACATTGAGGGCAGGTTGAATAATTTGATCCCCTGTTGGTCAAATACTGGATTAAGTTATGGCAAAATTCGATGAATGTGAGGACCATAACCTAATAGCTGCTGGGTACTGGAGGCTTAATTTGACTTCACGGTGACTTAGTGCTTATTTCAGTCATACAAAGAGAATCCCTGATATTCTGTGATTCTGTAATTCTGTGATGACACCCTGGAGGTCAAGCTCCAGGATGGATTAGAACTTTCCCAAGTTGTTTCCCCAAAGTCTGTATACAAAATGTCCAATCCAAGGATGGAATTAAAGATTTGAGAGATTTCTGAGCTAGAAGATTACAACAACAAAAAGTCTCTTGTAGAAAGAGAGTGATGGTAAAGTTATCTGCGGTTAGTGTTGGAAAATCTTGGCATTATTGAACATCCTTTTATACAGCAGTTGGCAAATCCCCTGTATGTGTTAGAAAAGGCAAGAAAGAAGCCTGGAAGGGACATGACAAAACTATCAAACAGAATAGCAGGTGAAATTCATCCTAGGAAAATGCAAACAGGTACTAGGAGGTATTCACCATACTTCTGTATGAACACTCAGGGTTAGCAGCAATCTCTTGGGAAGTCCTATATTCCACCATGCAGATGTTCATCCATGGTCAGTGGAGCCATCCCCCGTCCCCTGGCAACCAGAAGCTCTGGTAATGCAATTCTGTGTATCCACACCAGATCTCACAAAACAATTAGTAGATTTGGTCATTGTTCCTCAGAACAAACTGCAACAGGAGCATGAGCATGAGGATTCTTTTCTACTAAGAGCCTAAGAGTGGTAGTCAGGGAGAAACCAAATGTGTAATTACCAAAATTACAGAGAAGTTTAATTAGGACTCCTGCTACACTTTTAAAGAATAAAAGAAATAATGGGCAGATCAGATAATTAAAAGGCAAATGAATGCTGCTATTTAATGGATCACTGGCCTTTGGAATTGGCTGCTATGGCATAACATTTTGTTGAATGTCTAGATGAAAGTGAAAAGGATGTAGGCACATACAAACACCAAGAGCAACAGCCAATGGGTGATAGTTTCAGAGACTGACCAGTGTTATAGCTCAAGCTAAAGACTATGTTCAACCAAGGAAATCAGTCAAACATTTCTCTTTGAAGGTGAGCTTCCCATTAATAAGTATATTGAAGTGTCCCATAATCTCCCTTGCTCTCCAAGCACTGAGCTTAGGAGAAAAATAGGGGGGTTGGATTCTGACAAAAAAGACCACACAGGGATGCTTGGTATTATCCATACTCCACATTACTCTTCGAGTAAGTGAAAAAGCAATTCATAGTGTGATGAGACTATCCAGTCATCAGACTCTAGATTCTCACTTGCATTTTATTACCCTTTCAATGCCTTCTTTTAACTTCACACATAATTAATTCCCTCAGTTAGAGGGGCAGAGGGAGGAGGAGTGATCATTTTCACAAGAAACCAGTGGTTGACAGGGAACTATCCTGCAGGAACCATAAGACAGTGTAAACAGAGTTAGAGAAATAGCTGCTATAGGAGATCCCAGCAGGAGTCATCTCCTCTTTACAATGCTGCATGCCACCTGGTAAAGTACGGTCTTCTTTCCTCAGGAAATGATTTCCCCTGTGATCTAACTTGACAGCTAAGCAACATTTCCAGTCCTCCTCCCCTGTTTTTGCCATTAAGAGCTCTCTTTTTGGCAATGTGGTGGCTGTCTCCTGCTCTGGTAATTCTGTGGGTCACCCAGCCCATCTCTGTTTTTCCCTCATTCCTCCTCCCATTAACATGTTGTTACATCCTGAAGACTGTAAGAAGATAAACAGGCAACATAAATCACATGCTGAGTAAAGGAGTTGCATTCCCACCCTCTGCATTTAAAGAAAAATCACAGAGTAAATTAGAGACTGTATCTTACTTGCTGGACTGGCTGAAGCACACTGGGTTTAGTATTTTCTGTGTCCTCCTCTTGGTCCTTTTCTGAGAGTCCTTTCCCAGGTTGCTTGCATTTGCAGAAGCAGGTGAGCCCACAGAGGGCAAGGATGCTTGTTGCAGTCCCTAAGGTAGCCCCCAGGGCTATAACTGGGGCAGATAAAACCATTGTCCTGCCTTGCACAGGAACAAAAAGCACAGAAACCCTGTGACTCCTTCTCCTCTGTGGGAGGGCAGCTTTCGCACATCCACTCTGATTTCTAGCCTGGTTTCATTCTCCTTGGAAGTCTGAAAACAATTCTCTTGTGCAGCAAAGGGACCAATCTAGAGACAGAGATAAATCATCCCACCTTTGCTAGGCAACAAGGCTACCTTTCTATCCTGATGATGGAGTTTCTGCTCCAGGTCAGGTAGAGGAAATAGTGATGTGGTTTCTGCAATCTCCATATAGCTGCAAACAGGCAGTTTTCATTGAAGCCTGTTCTCCAGCTCCACTGGGAAAAGTCTGATGTGTGATAGAGAGGAAAGACGTCAGCAGAAGGGGCTGTGCCTTGCTAGCTAACTCACAGAAAGTGCATCCAAATGTTTGATCAGCTCCCTGGTAATATCTCTGAGAGCTAGCTTGCTGATTGGCTCAAGAGGTTGAATTTTTCTCTCTTATGGCAAAGACAGTGATTGCCAAAAGGTGCTGGCCTGAGAAGCCCTGCTATGATAGTAAGGCACAATAGCAGTATAGTCAGAGTAAAGCCTCTGTGTAAGTCAGGCGAAACTTTCTCGTTCTTCAGAGGCTGGGGAACAAACACAGGCAAGAATTAAACACCGTGCCACACATCACCAGCTTCCCTTCAAAGCACAGGGTCTGAACCTTTTGGAGCTGCTTTCTCTAAGCATCAATGCAGGGCAGCAATTCTATATAAAAAGACAGCAGAAAATCCTCCCAAACAAGACACACGGGCACATATGCTGCTTCCTCTGGAGAGGATGAGAGAGCAAACAACATATGCTGGGTATTAGTCATACTGCTCACTACACTCGTGTCAGGCGGTGGGTTGCTGAGCACAGAAGAACCTACATCACTAAACCTGAAGGGCTGCATGTCCCTCTCGGTCCTCTCTTGAGGTGACGGAGCCATTAACTTTCTCTGACTCATTCATTTTTGTCTTATTTCTCAGACTGCCCAGCTTGGGGAAGAGGAGAATAAATGCCATCTTTTGATGTGCTTCTTGGGACATGTACAATCATTTTCCAGATACTTCACAACGAGTACCTAGTGGCCAGAAGATGATTATAATTCTGGGTCACTGTGTCTGGGCCAGAGTGAAACGAGTAAGCAAGAAGTAAAATATTCCTTATAAGGCTCTGGAAAAAATACCCAGTTCTACTGGGAATTTCTTTGTCTTTCTATTTTGGAATACAGCTGATGCCTGTGAATAAGGGAAAAAAATGAACTATGCACACAGAAACATTTAGAAATTCAGGTTTTTTTATCTTTCTGCAGCTAAACTTTTGCCATTAATTTTTCTTCCTTTTTTTTTTTTTCTTTTGATGTTTTACATCTTACTCATGACAACTCACTCGGTGTTTGTTCCATTACGGATGATGTATTCACCTCCCTGGCACAAAGCTTCCCCAACACATCCAACTCTCACTGTAATTGTAAAAGTTTCCTCTCTAACACTGCAGCAACCCTAGGCCTGCAGTGCACATCCCATTATCTTGCCTTCTCCCTACCCTCCCATATTTGTCAGACATGCATCTCATCCCCCTCACTTCCAACCCTCCTGACTCCAATAAAGAAGAGAATTACAACAGACTCCTTAAGCAGAGGCAATCCTCCACAACACTGCTGAGCCCATGGAAACTGGCCTTTCAGCGCAGCCCACCGAAGGCAAACCTTGAGCTTTGTCTTCTGTGCAAACAAGAACACAAAAGTGGCCACACCAGCCTGGACCACTCCCACATCCATCACTGTGTTCAGTAGTGGGAAAAACACCACACAGAGATTGAGAAATCTGACTAAATGCTCTCATTGCTTCTTGCCTTTTGTGGCTCAGAGGCTTCCAAAGCATCCTTGAACAGCAAGGAACAGCATCCTTGAGCTTACCTCTGCTGATCTGAATTTTGCCATGAGCAGACTGTTGCAACTACTTCATTAAGCAGGTTGTTTAAGAGGTATCATCATAACCATAGGTCCATGAGGTCTTATCTTGAATTTGAAGAATGTACTGTATTGTTACAGACTTCCACCTCCACTCAAGAGAAGCAGAAGAGAGGAGAGTCTGAAAGAGGACAAAAAGGATGGACGCACTACTTAGACGCCTCTGGTTTCCTCCACAGGATGGATAATGAAATCTAACACAGCTAGATGAGGGGCCCCTGAGATCTGGAAGCCATATGAAAAGGAAGAAGGTGCTGTTAAGGGTAGAATACATGGACAGAAATTTGAAGTGGAGAAGGCATCCAGTCCATCCATGAGACGCAATGTTCATATATTTTCTACTGTTTCTTCTGAGAATTATATAAAGGCTGCTCACAACAGGCTGTGGAAAGAAGGCCACATGAATATCTTATTGCAAGTCAATAATTTAATAGTATACCTCTTCAATGAGCTTTCTAGCTGCTTATATGTGAAGATTTGTTTTTTCTTGCCAGATAATTGTATATGCTGTGAAATGTAAGATGTAGAGAATCATCCTCAGCTACCATATTTTAATAATAAGAGCCAGGCAGCAGCCTTTTGCTGCTATTGCAAGGAAAACAAGACAGCTCTTGCTAAACATTGAGTATTAGCAGTATGAAAGCTTCTACCAGTGACAGGCCAAGGAGTGTGGAATTTTCTGTGTGCACTGATGCATGTAACTGGTACAGATACATAATTTAACTGTAGCTTTGGCACATACTGTCACTGCATCTATCTATCATGGTTGCTTATTTTTAACACATCCTGTTTTGAAAAAAATTGGACCATATATGTATTTCAAAGTCAGCTTTACACTTCCTTGTTTTATCATGCAATAACAAAATTGCTTCTTTAAAGCAGTAGTAGGAAAAAATGGCACCAAGCTAATGACATTTCTTACTGGCCATTCACACTGATATTGTCCAGAATCACATGATTTTTTATCTGTCACATCTACCAGTGGATGTGGATCGGTGGAAAGAGACTTTCCAAGGCAGAAAGATGAAAGCCTGTTTTTTTAAGCTAAACTTTATGGAAGGTTCAGGCCTGACAACATGTTTTACAGTCACTCTATCCACATATTTTCTCTGGATTCTGATACCAGGCATATATTAGAATGACAAAATCATATACATGGTTTTCAGCTCCTGATATTTTAGCCATGAATATTCTGTGATGATAAAATACAAGGCACTGGAGAACCTTTGATCCTCTGTTCCTGCTGTGAACTTTTCCACTGATATTTTGAACCTTTCTGTCCATTGGCTGCATGAAAGAAGCTTTCTCTGAATGAAGAACTGGTAGTACAGATCACACGGAGAATTACAAGAGCTTTTGTATAGCCTGGCTGTAGTTCATGTCTTACCAGCAAAAAACCCTTTGATGCAATTGCCAGCCACTTGAATAAGCAGGTCAGACATTTGCAACTTTCGTTCTGGCATTAGAAGACACAGATTAAAGTTCCAGACTCCCTCACTATCACATGGAAAAGCCAACACATCTGAATGAAAGATGGTTGCAGACTACGTTCCTTGACTCAGCCCACTCCATCAGGGGTGGGTATTCTGATTGTCACTGAGGCCTTTCACCAGGCAAAAGTGTGAGTTAACAGACAGAAATGGGAAAGAGGTTTTTTGCAGGGAAATCCTTATAAGTCAGATTTAGTCTCAAAGTGTAAGCTCATGTTTTCACTTGTATTGACCTGTTATGAGATTCTGAGATTCTGTGCTACAGAAATGGGGCAGTTTGAACAGGATGATGATCTAAAGTAGCTTGCCAGATCATAGCAAGGTGTTTACACCACTCAGCTTTGAGCACTGAAATAGACGGTTAATGACAGAAAGCCACATATGGCTTTCACACATTTCTTTAACAAGTAAAGCCAGCATGGGTTTACTGGGTGGGGCAGGTCCTGCCTGACTAACCTAGTGGCCTTCTATGTTAGGGTGACTATGTCAGTAGACAAGGGACAACCTATGGATGTGATCTATCTGGAGCTCTGTAAGGCTTTTGACGTGGTCCCCCACAACATCTTACTCACCAAATTGGAGTGATATGGATTTGATGGGTGTATTGTTCAGTGGATAAGGAACTGGCTGGATGGTCGCAGCCAGAGGGTGATACTCAATGGCTTGAGGTCCAGATGGAGAGCACTGGCAAGTGGTGTCCCTCAGGGGTGCTAGGACCAGTGCTTTTTAACATTTTTAAGAGTAGATTAGATGTGGTGTTGAGGGATATGGTGTAGGGGAGAACTTGTAGAGTAGGGCTGATGGTTGGAATCGATGATCCCAAGCATCTCTTCCAACCTGTATGATTCTATGATTCTATTCTATCAACGGTATAGATAGAGGGGTTGAGTCCACAATCAGCAACTTTGCAGATGACACCAATCTGTGTGATGTTGTCGATACTCCAGAGGGACAGGATGCCATCCAGAGGGACCAGAACAGGCTGGAGAGGTGGGCCCAGGTGAACCTCATGAAGTTCAACAAGAGCAAGTGCAGGGTTCTGCACCTGGGCCGGAACAACCCTCACTATCAATACAGACTAGGGGATGAGGGATTAGAAAGCAGCACTGAGGAAAGGGGACTTGGGGGTGCTGATGGATGAGAAGCTGGACATGAGCAGGCAGGGTGCTCTTGCAGCCCAGAAGGCCAATCACATCAAAAGGTGTGTTGCCAGCAGATCCAGAGAGGTGATTCTGCCACTTTGCTCTGCTCTGGTGAGACCTCACCTGGAGTATTATGTGCAGGTCTTGAGCCCTCAGTATAGGAAGGACATGGACCTGATGGAGCGGGTCCAGAAGAGGGCCACAAAAATGTCCAGGGGGTTGGAGCACCTTTGCTACAAGGACAGGCTGAGGGAGCTGGGGTTGTTCTACCTGGAGAAGAGGAGGCTCCAGGGAGACCTAATAGCAGCCTTCCAGTACCTGAAGAAATGCTGGGGAGGGTTTGTTCACAAAGGCCTGCAGTGACAGGATGAGGGGCAATGGCTTCAAACTTGAGAAGAGCAGATTTAGATTGGATATTAGGAATAAGTTCTTTACTCTGGGGGTGGTGGACCACTGGAACAGGTTGCCCAGGGAGGTGGTTGAGGCCCCTTCCCTGGAGATATTCAAGGTGACGCTCAATGGGCCCCTGGGTAGCTAAGTCTAGTTGCAGGTGTCCCTGCTGACTGTGGGAAGGTTGGACTTGATGACCCTAGAGGTCTCTTCTGGTCTGGATCATTCTATGATTCTATATAAATGAAGATCCATGAAAACAATAGGGAACGTAAAATGCTTGTGCTTACAATGAAGTGGTGAAATATTCCCCCACCAGATGGTTAAGTATTACAGACCACTGAAATGATCTTTTGCAGTGCTATTAAGATAAACCAGTTCTCTCCACATATTTATATGAAAAAAAAAAAAGGCAGGAAGTCTTGTGAGAGGAATGTGGGCTTGGCCCCTCCATCACTGTCACTGAAACAGATCTGTAGATATAAATCAAGTAAATGAAGTAATTAAGAGAAAAACAAAGAATCATTTTCTAAAAGAGAGACATACAATGATCAGCCTCAAGAAAATGAGCTGTGGTGCTTCAGCTGGTGTTAATGCATATAGAGCTCCTGAAACCTCCAGACCCTCAGGACTATCTGCCATCTGCATGTGTAGCCCTTTGCCACTCTGCTACCCTCAGCATGATGAGGATTTAGCTTGCAAAAGGGTACAGCTACTTGCATGCATACAGTGCAGGTCTCATGGTAAATGGTTCTGTACTAGGACACTGCATTGTTGTTAGATCAAGATGTGTGGGATTCAGGAGATATGGAAACAAGTTGTCTCTGTACCTATTTCAGGAAGCTGCCATGTCACTATCAACCACTGTAAACCTGGCTGTGGTACAGCTTTTGCCTTCCCTGCAGCAACATTGGATGAAGATGCTCAGAGGGCTGGAGAACCTCTGCTGTGAAGACAGGCTGAGGGAGTTGGGGTTGTTCAGCCCAGAGAAGAGAAGGCTCCAAGGAGACCTTAGAGCCCCTTCCAGTCCCTAAAGGAGGCTCCAGGAGAGATGGGGAGGTACTCTTGATCAGGGAGTGGAGGAATAGGAAAAGGAGTAACAGTTTTAAACTGAAAGTGGGGAGATTTAGATGAGATAATCAGGAATAAATTTTTTCCTGTGAGGGTGGTGAGGTTGGGCCCGGGTTGCCGAGAGAAGTTGTGTCTGCCTCATCCGTGGAGGTGTTCAAGGTAAGTCTGGATGGGGCTTTGAGCAACCTGATCTAGTGGGAGGTGTCCCTGCCCAGGGCAGAGGGGGTCGAAATAGATTATCATCAAGATCCCTTCCAATTTTAACTATTCTATGAATACTACCAGAAGGTGGGAGGCTCAACACTAGGAAGAAGGAGCCAAAAAGCAAAAGTGATCATGAAGGGTAGTGTGATACAAAAGAGGATAAGAGGAAAAACATTGGACAACAATATTAAGGATTTGGAACATGTGAATTGGGCATTGGTGTGTTTGCTGTATAGCACCACTGCTCCCTGGCCTGCTGGGCAGAGCATCAACTTGCTGGGCAAATTAAAGACAGTTCAGGAAAGAGCCACATGAATGAATAAAGGGCTTGGAAGGCAGTGGATCAGTGTGATTCAAGGAAGTCAGCCTGTTTATTGATGAAAAGGCTAAGGGGTGACTCGGTCATAATCCTTAAGTACCCAGCTGGGGAATAAATCTTTGATAATAGAGGTCCTCTTCTGTTAAGAAAACACTGTGTTACAAGGAGATAATAGCCAGAAGCTGACTCCAAATTCAGAGTAGAAACGTTGCAGATTTCCAACAATGGGCAGAATTTTGGTAGGAGAAATTTCTGAAGGATTGCTGAGGATTCTCTATTGTGAGTAGTTTTGAAATCAGAACTAGTCTTGTGCTCTTTTTTTTTAATCTATTTTCATTCAGTTACAATCTAAACTGATGTGTAACCACCAATGAAGCCTCCAGTGTGGTGTCCTCTATTGTTTCATATTTACATAGGATCAGGTTGGGATGTTAAAAGAGCATTAATGTGTGAGGCTTTTTTTCAAAAACCACAGTTCCTCTGAGAGCACCTAAGGGCTATCTGCAAATAGAAAGGCAATTGTGCTATGGGAAGTCACATCACACCACAAAACCTAGCAGAAAAACAATGTCTGTGCTTCTCCAGGTGAACTGCTCCAGTGTGAGGTCTTAGTACCTCAGGAATGGAGATTCAGAAAGAAAGCGCCAGCTCCAGCTCAGGACAGATCTGGGAGAAAGAAAGAAAAATACATCACTGCATATTCAGCTGAAAGGAGAGTCTTGACAGCAAAGTGGCAAGCCAAGGTTAAGTACATTCCAATTAGCAGGCGAAGTTAAGCAAATGAGCAAACATTTTCCTAAACTGTGGGGAGGGGCGGGAGGTGGGATGGGGTGTGGGGGGTGGTGATTATCTTGCTGAGAGCAGATGAACAACCCAGATACTCTGCTTGTCCATCTAACTCTGCTAACTTGCTATTGAACACCCAGGAAAGCAGGGCACATTTTGTGCCTGGCTATGTCAATTTACCTGAGCATCAGCTCTCCCTGGCCGGAGAAGCAGAGCTTACTTTTTGCACAGGTACTTCCACTGCAAGTGTATGCTTATTTCTTTTCTATTAACAATTTTTTTATAATCAAAGGAGATTTGAGAGGCCTCAAAACCTTTGGAAGGACACCAAATTATACACTGTGCATTTGCAATAAAATGCTGCCTCCTAGAGGTGACAATGTTTTTCTTACAGTTTCTTTTAAGCGTTGGTTAATACGCTAGCTACAGTTTCAATTTTATGCAGTGCAATGCTATAAAGGATATTTGGCAGAGAAGAGCACTGGGATCTCATACTATTTGTTAAAATTGTACCACTAGCTAAGATAAGGATGCAAAGCCAAGAAATTCGGGAATTATGGTTGCCTTTAAACTCTTAGTTCTACCCACTTCCACAATAGCCTTGCCTTTAAATCTTTAGGTACAGGATGATATACCATTTTATTTCTATATGATCTCTGAATAGTTTACTGATAAGATGCGCTCTTTTTCAGAATGAATCAGTTATATACTGAAAACAGCCGTGTTCCCCCCTTCCACTGAAGGAGTAAGAAAAGTAAGATTCCAGACCACTGGCTGATCTTACAGTTTAAGCAGATGGAAATATACACAATAATTACATGTTTCTTTCTCTTTTTCTGTACACCCAACCTGGTACCTTTTGGACTAATTTACACAAGCTTTGAGTGCTCTCATCTGCAGCAAAATTCCACAGGATCCATGCTACAGCACATGCAGTACTGTGTGGTATTAAGCATTCTGAAAAACAAAACAAAACAAAACAAAACAAACAAAAAAAACCACAACAAAACAAAACAAAAAACCAACAAACAACAAACAAAAAAACCCTACAGCAGTTTTTTAGGAGGCAGCATTGTGGGAGAAAGCCCAAGGAGTAAAGCAGTCCATCTGGAGTTGCAGCAGGACTTAAGAGGCTGTCTCTTCCATCTCGTTGCATTCCTCCTCCCCCTACTGCCCCTCAGACAAACAAGAAGCAAACTAGCAACACAACGGTCAAAACAGCATCTGCTTTTGTGTGTGTTAATTCTGGTTTGGGAGCAGATTCTGTTCCCCCTTAAATATTTCTTGCCTCTCTGGTCTATAAAAGGATGTCACCAAATCAAAAAAAAAATCATAGATGGATCAGAAAGGACAATCAAAGGTGTGGAAGAGCTTCTGGGTAAGGAATGAACCAGTGAGCTCCAACTCCTCAGCCCAGAAAAGAGATACTGCAAGGGGAGAAGAGAGAGGTCTCTCAAATCCTAAGCGTACTGGGAAAATTGTCTAGGAATCAACTTCCCAGTTCCAGTATAAGAGCTAAAGGGAAAATTCAAGCAGGACCCAAGTTCAAAATATACAAAGGTGAAGTATCATATATGTTTGCCCTGTTCTTGTGTGCTTTTCTAGGGAGCCTCTTTTGGCCCCTGCCAGAGAGGCCACAGGGTTGAAGAGTCCTGAGGTCTAACCCTGAGTGGCTATTCTAGCAGACATCACACACTGTACAAATGTTGTTTCCTTCATCTTTCAGGTAAAACCCTGAGAATCAGCTGCTTTTTTGGACATGTAATTTTGAGTCACTGACTCATGTAAAGTAGCAGTTTGGCAGCAGCTGTTGGTCTCTTATTCTTTCTATGTTTCCTTTGAGTCTCAGTCAGAGTTTTCATTAATTCCTTCCCTCGGTCAAAGAGGCAGAGGTAGGAAATCACAGTCAACAGACTGTGAGCTGAACTGCTTCATCTCATCACTCACTGTGTTTATTGGAGTCTTTTGCTAGGTACTCCCATCAGCAGAAGCTGCAAGTAGCTCGGCAGTGGTACTTCTTCCTGCCAAATGCTGAATCACTTCTTGCAGTGATTTTTGTACTCCTATTAATATTGAGAACACCACAGCAACAGTTTTCCCTAAGACAACATTGCCTGATCCTGTTCCTTGATATCGAGCCAGAGAAAAGAGCAGAGGAAAATTACAGATACGAGAGTCTCACACTTTCTAGTTCTGGAGTTGAGAAAGTACATATCTGTTCATGTTCACCTCTAGCGATTGCTTGTGACCCACGAATTTTTGTCTAGTTTTGGAACATTTTCTGTAACAGTGGTATTGTACAAATTTCAGCCAACACTCTGATGAAAAAAGTTGGCACATATGATTTTGTACCCAGACATTCCAGTCAAGAGACAAACAGACCTTACAAACACCCTCTACAAAAACAGCCTTTTCTGAAAACAGCCTCCAGCTATCAGGATAGACACCTTCCATCCAGTTTATTGACAATGAGTTAAGTGCAAAGAATGGCATGGGTCCATGCTTGTGATATTCTTACTGCTCCAGTGCTGTGACCTACCTGACCTCTATGCTTTCCTTTAAAATAGTTGATACTGGAAATTGGTTTTGCTGGCTACAGGAATATATGCTATTTTTAATTTTCAGATTGAGATCATAGTGAGATCTGACCTTGTCCTGATCAAGTTGACAAGCAATTGCTACTCAGAGTCAATGTTGTCCAAGTGTAAAATAGAGCAATAGGTCTTTCAGACTTCACAGCCCAGCCAGCAGTGTAAGTGACAGCTTTGCAGTCAGGCCTATCTAAATGATCTTGAGATACCCACCACCTTCAGGACTTAGACACTTGTGGTGGAAAGCACAGGGGTGTTGCCTGTGATTGCCCCAGAAGGCTGTACTTGCTTTGTACACAACTTAAAATCTCCAAAGTAGTCATGGTAGAACCTTCCTCTAACACAAAACTGAAAAAGTTATATCTAAATTTGAAAGGAGACCTCCCATGCGTGCTCCTTTCAGTAGTTCTACTGAGTAATTTCCTTCATTTTCACAATTGCCCAAATCATACTTCAGAGAGTATTGTCCTCTCCCCAGTGGGTTCCCTGACTTGAAGCTCTGTGTCCTCAGACGTTCCTCAGTCCCTTTCAAAACGCCAGAGTAAATTGTCTTCCAGCTGCAAAACTGCTGAGAGGGTGAGAGGCTCTTCCCTGGGTTGAGCAGGAGGAAATCTGACACAGTTGTAGTGAAGAGTAAAACCCTTATTGCAAATTCCCTTAACTGACTTGGTTGTTTCCACTGTTTCTCACAGTATCCACTACACTGCTGTGCTTACACTGGCCAGCTCACTCTGCCCTTTTTTCCTGGACACATCCATGACTTTTGAAGCTCTCCCTGCTTCCACAAACATTTTTCTCCTCTTTCTCCTTTTACTTCTTCTATCTGTTCATTTTGTAGTTCGTCTTCTCTTGCCCTCACCATACGAAAGTCCATTGTCACCGCTGTCCTATTTCATACAGAGCCCATGCCAACATCTGCCCCATTTGTCTTCTTACAATGTGAAATCTCAGGTTGACACTGATGTCTTCTCCCAGGATACCTCATGTGAGCTGAAATCCAACACAGTCATATTAAACTCATGAGTTTCCCATCCAGGTTGCCTTCACCATCCAGTATCTTTCACACCATTAGTTACATATCAAAAGCCCTCCACGCTCAAGCCCGTACATCTTGGATGTCCCCAGCAAGACATATACCTATCATAGCAGCAGCAGTTTACGCCTTCTTTGTCAGTGCCAGGCTCTTCTTACTGTCTGAAGTACCAATTCTACTGAAGGTATTTCTTGGCATTATCAGATAAAACCATGTGATTAAGATTAAATCACCCAAAGTTATGATTTAGAAGAGAAAGACTTCTTTGTTCCAACAAAGTTTAAATTTTGCATTTCACCTAAATTGTGGCAAAATACATGAATATTGTGTCAAAATTTCTGTTAAAGGTTGAGACACTCTTGGTAACAGACAGCAGGAGGGAAAGGTCGGCTCCTGTCTCTGGAACAGGAGCAGTTGTGTAACACTGAACAGTTGCATGGCAAGGCGTGTGGGAGAGACGGCTGCCTACAGCTTCTCTTCCCAGTTCCGCTAGCTCTGCACAGAGCGGAACACAGAAAAGATGGGACATGGAAACAACACTATCATTAGATCCAGAGGCTATTTCTTTATTGAAAACAACAATGTAGATGGTCTAAACATTCTGAAAATCTTAGTGGGGTTGTTCCAGCCACAATGGAGTACGCATTCATACTAATGAATCCTGGGAGGAAGCTCCCAACCCCTCTTCTCATGTCACAGGCAGAGAATACAAGGCAAAAAAAGACCACCAGTGTCTGCGAAGTGTGGTGCCACAGACACACGCCTCTTATAATGCTGTACTCTGCAGCTATGCCAAGTAGTCTACTAGGTAAGAAGGAGCTCAGATGGACTCTCTTCCCCAAAAGATGCAGAATTTGTAGCTTGGTCTTAACCAGATCTCTGGCATGTCATGAGAATGGAGAAAAACCTTTTGCCTCTGCTGCCACAGAATAGGATCACTTCCATACATGGCAATGACTTTTGTCGCTGGCAAAATCAGAAATTCAGAGTGATCACAGGGCAGAATGAGGCAGTAAATATTGCCAGCCCTTCCTCACACTGTATTACCAACATATGACAGCCTGTCACCACTGACTCAGTCCAGTGGAAGTGTTGATGGGTAGGACAGGGTGCAGAGCCCATATTGCTGTTAGGAGTAGGCTTCCTTCCCCATGGCCTGCAACAAATGGAAAGGTGAGGGGTAAGGAAGTCAGATGCGAAGAAGCTATTCTCAGGCTGAAGGTAAAGTCATGGCAGTGTCCTATTTTCTCAACAGCTTTTCTGTCACTCCCCTCTAGATGTGGCCAGGTGAGCACATTTTAGACCCGAGTGGAGTTCTGCAAAGCCAGGCCATTATTAAGGATAAGGACCAGCCTGGTGTTCCCCTGCCTCCCCAGTTTTACTCAACTGAGGGGCAATATACAACATACTGGCTCCAAATCTAGTCAGATCTTCATTTCCAGCTGCAGTTCCTGCAGAAAGAAGAGCTGCAAGTCCTGGGAAGTTTCAATGGCATAGGTCAGGAGGAGCCCTGGGGGGATGGGAGTCCCTTGACTACCAGCAGGAACCTGGGTTGGGACAGGAGAGCTGCCTGCAGGGAATTCTGATGTGATCCAAGAGGAAATGCACATTCTGATGTGATCCAAGAGGAAATATACTCCAAGTGTGACAGTGCCTCTCTTTCATGCTGGAGAAACACCGCTGCTTCCCTGTTTCTAGGCTTGACTTGTCATCCCTAGCAAGTTGCTGATAGCGAAGATGTATGTGTAAGCAGCAGGGTGTGAGGAATTTAAGCGAAAATGCTGCTTAATGAAAGGCTACTCTAAATCACCCTAGGATAGCAGTCAAACCATCTGCTACAGCAAACACACACTGGGCTGTGGAAAAGATGTCATTGTCTTATAACAGCTCATAATTTGGGCCAGCTGCCTTCACTGACAGCAAAGAGCATCCCCATTAGTTTCAGTCTGTGCTTTAATCAAGTACACCCATCAGCAGAGAGGCATGTGATCCTGCTCCTGCGAGGACCGGTAGGTCATCAAGACTGCTGCCTAGTTACTTGAATGATTAGGTAAAAAACGACCAAATTTTCCTGGTTAATTGGGTAAAAAGGCTGACTTGATAATCTGATACACATTTTTATTTGCTTTTTTCTATTTGTATTTTACTTTTTTTTTTTTTTTTTTTAGTTATGCCATCACATAAATCAGCGCCTTAATGCTTGCTCCTTCATCAGACATCAAGACACCAGAATTGCAGTGGTCTGTGGGTAGAGCCATAATTCATCTAATGGCCAGCCACAGAGACTGCTTCTACGGCCCTCATAAATTCTTGGAGAGTTGAACACTGCATTCTCTTCTCCTTTTTATGATGGTCCAAAATGAGTAACACACAGGCCTCTCTCTCTTCTAGATCAGAAAAGATTATCAGAATAAAGTGCTAAATGCTCCACCCTTCTGTCCTTTGCAGAAACCAACCACTTTGAATATTCCACATCACCCAATTCTTCAATTTCCTACAAAAAGAATTTACTTATTTAAAGGAGGAATACAAATATCCTTACAGACCCTGTTTATGACATCCCTTATCAAAGATAGAGGACTGATACATATGTAAAGGAGCAGACCTTTTCTGAGAAGTTTTCTCAGAGTGCCTTGACCTTGATTTGTTGCTGAACTCACACTGTATCACTTGCAGATCCACAACAGAGCCATCTCTGTAAGAAACCTGAGCTGCAGTTCAAATCTTCCAATACAAATAAATGGTTTTCCTGCATAAAGGCTATGAACTGAGGGCCAAAGCTGAGTCTACTGAGCAGAAATGAATGAAAAGAATCTGAAACCAAAAGCTAAATGGACAGACTTGAAAGCCCTCAGACCAAAGTTCAGACAAGCATGCTTCTATCAGATAATTATATAAATTTAAAATAAATGAAATACAAAAGCATAGTTAGGGTTTTCTTCCCAGTAGAAGATCTCAAGGCAGTCTCTCTGATTTATTTCAACTGCAAGTTCTCTAAGGAGAGGGATATGTTCATGAAGCAACTGAGAAAGCACTGGTAAGTGCTTAAAAAATGGTAATTGTAGATAAGGTGGCAATGTCCCTTTAATGTGTTCAGTAACTAATGGCAGAGTCGCTGCAGATGAGTGGAAAAGAGGCATGCTTGGAAGTTTTTCTTCTTTAATGTAATCCAAGGTTAACATAGCCACAGCTCCCCTGGGAAGCATCAGAGATAGATCAGAGATAGGAGCTGGACTCCTAGCATGGCACAAAAAAATAAGCAATCATAGAATGGCTTAGGTTGGAAGGGACAATCATGTAGTTTAAACCCCCCTGCCATGGGCAGAGACACCTCCCACTAGACCAGGTTGCTCAAAGACCCATCCAGCCTGGCCTTGAACACCTCCAGGGATGGGGCAGCCACAACTTCTCTGGGCAACCTGTTCCAGTGTCTCACCACCCTCACAGCAAAGAATTTCTTCTCCCCACTTTCAGTTTAAAAGCATCACCACTCACCCTGTCATTCCACTCCCTGATAGAAACTCCCTTCCATCTCTCCTGTAGCCCCTTTAGGGACTGGAAGGAGCTGTAAGGTCTCTCTGGAGTCTTCTCTTCTCCAGACTGAACAATCCCAACTCTCTCAGCCTGTCTTCACAGCAGAAGTGCTCCAGCCCTCAGATCATCTTTGTGGCCTCCTCTGGGCCCATTCCAATGTGTCCATGTCCTTCTTGTGCTGAGGTCCCAGAGCTGGAGGCAGCACTGCAGGGGGGTCTCACCAGAGTGGAGTAGAGGGGCAGAATTCTCCCCCTCGTCCTGCTGGCCACACTGTTGGGGATGCAACCCAGCCCAGGATGTGGTTGTATTTCTGAGCTGCCAGCACACATTGTCGGCTCATGTTAAACTTCTCATCCACCAACACTCCCATGTTCTTCTCAGTGATACTCACAATCCATTCTCCACCCAACCTGTATTTGTGCCTGGGATTGCCATGGCCCAGATGCAGGACCTCGCACTTGGCCACATTGAACTTCAAGAGGTTTGCATAGGCCAACCTCTCAAGCCTGTCCAGGTCCCTCTGGATGTCATCCCTTCCCTCCAGAGTGTCAACTGCGCCACACAGCTTGGTGTCATCAGCAAAATTGCTGAGAGTGCACTCAATCCCACTGTCTATGTCTCCAACAAAGATGCTAAACAGCAGCAGGTCTCCTGTTTCCTTTCAGATCGGGCCCACATCTATCCCTATCTATCTCTGACATAATTATAGAATTTTTTCTTGTTGTCCTTGATGTCTCTGACCAGATTTAACTCTATCTGGGCTTTAGCTTTGCCTAATCTGGTTCTTTGCCACTCCAATAGTTTCTCTGTATTCCTCCAAGGCTACCTTGCTTCCACCCTCTCTAGGCCTCGTTTTTGCTTTCGAACTTGTCCAGGAGCTATTTGTTCATCCAGTCAGGCCTTCTGGCTTTTTTTTTGCCTGACTTCTTTCTTGGGATACACTACTTCCGAGTTTGTTTGGAGGAGGTGATCCTTGAATAATAACCAGCTTCCTCGGACTGCCCTCCCCTCCAATGCTTTATCCTTCTGCTCCTTGAGGAATGGGCAGCCCTTAGAAGCTGAAAGAGGATGAAGAGGTCTTTTTCCCGTGACAGACCCCAGGGACTCTCTGCCAACACAGGGTAGGGAAGCCTTTGGCCTCCCGCCCTTTTTCGCCTACCTGCTGCAGCTCTGCCAGCGATCCTATAGCCTCTCTTGCAGCAAACCTGCTAGTCCAGTCACTAACTCTGTTGTCCCCAGGTCTGCTGCAGCATCACTGTCCCACCCGAGGGGGTGGCAGGCCCTGCTGGTCCAGTCCAGACCCCCTGGCCCTTGGGTCAGACTGTGGCCCCCAGTCTGGCTGTCTGAGACCTGTCAGTTTTGCTAAGGTGCTCACAACAGACAAGCAAAATGAATTTGGTGGCTGTCCTGCCATGTCCAGGAACCCACACTGCATTGCTTACAGTGATCAAAACTGTCAGAGATCAATGGTTTCTTCTTTGCCAAATGTTCTATTTGGCAAAATGTTCTGAGCAACAAGGAGATTCTTTGTTATTTAACAAAGTTAATTATCAGGTAATCTTTCCACTCAATATTTGTATCTATTTATTATATGAATGTTTGTCAATATTTAGTCACTACTGTCTGCCCAGATAGCAACTTTCTTAAAACAAGACAGGGGCTTCAAGGGCTAAGCTTTAACTTTTCCTAAAGTAGTTTTCTGTGGATCCAGGTAAAGGCAGAAGCAGCAGGGGAAGGTGCCCAGACTCACTTGCCCAGGAGGGATGAGAGTGATGTACTTTAGAAGAGCTTCCCAGAAGAGGAAGAAAAGCCATCTGCTGACCTAGGTGTAATTCACAGCAAGGCTCACATTCTGCAGGGAACTGGCATCCAGAAAAACACAGTAAGACTGAAACTGTCTTCTTGAGACTCCCATTGAAATATTCAAAAATCCTGCAGAGGGGACAGGTGGGAAGCCAGTAAATGAATAACAAGCAAAGGTAGGAAGATAGGCAGTACAGGCAGCTTTTATGAAAAGGAAAAAAAAGTCAGTGAAGTGTGGCTAGCTGCTGCTGCTGATCTTGTATGGGAGCCTATTTGTTCCAGGGCAACAGCCAGTGACTAGGATTACCAATGAACTTTTTATCATGTAGTTCTGTGTACCATAAAGGCAGAGATGTGATGCTTTTCACTTACAGCACACACAGTGTATGCTGCTCCCATGCACTCATCTGAGCAGCAGACATGAGACTATGTTCTGATTCCCTTAGTTAAATTGCCAAACAAGTGTTCATGAAGACGAATGTCATGGCAGAATTAATGTGGCCAAAAGCTACCAGTTGGTAAGAGGAGACCCTTTCTCCCAGAGAAATCAAGCAGAGGAGCTGACTGGCATTGCACAACTTGTCACAAGGAGAGGCTGACAGGAGACCTCCCCAGTGCTATACTTGTGATAGCATGTCTCCCTTCAGAGGGCAGAGGGACCAGAGATAACCTCAGGCACCGCTCCAACAGCTCGCACCTTACCCCATCACATGGATTCCTTTGCAATCAGCATAACATTGTTCTACAGGCTGGAAGCATCATGTAAAACCTTTGATCCATTCATTCTTCACCTAAGGGCAGCAGACAAATCAGATGGCTTCTCCTGATAAAAGAAAGGAATTTGTTGGTTTTTTTTTTCAAGACAATCAGAAGTTCATTACTAGAGTTGTCCAAATTAAAGTTCCAGTTTCATCACCTCCATTCCCCTCCTTCAGCCCAAATAATCACTGGATCATGCATCATTACAAATGCTAGCTTAATTATTAAATTATGCTTTGCTAAATTTGGCCTTGAAATCTGATTTTGAAATGAAAATCAGTTTTGTTTTAACATTTATTTTAGAAGTTATAATGTTTTTTTACTTTTCCAATTTGCTTCTTTCCTTGTTTTTTGTTGTTGTTTGTTTTACTTCTGGTTTTTATGCTAAATGCAGATATCTCTTTTGTAAAAAATAATACATCTCAAAAACAAACTCCTTTTCTTTACTGTCCCTTTATTTTTTTTTTCTGCTGACAGACTGAACACCAAAGTTTCTAGGTTTGGCTCTTTGAATAGAAAAGTGGCTAATCAATAGTGTCTGTTCATATCTAGGTCTGAGTTCTCTCACAGAAACACTGCCAGGGCTAGGACTCCACCTGGAGCTAATCATTAATATAATGGAGAACATATAAGTGTTCTGCTAAGGAATCTGCAGATGGTGTTATCACGGACATGGGAATCCCTCAGGAGCCCTTCAGAAACTGTAAGCAGAAGAGAAAGCGGAATAGAAATCATGTTGAGCAACTCCAGGTCTTCTCTAGGAGGTAGAGTCCAAAGATGTGTGGAGAGTGACATGAAGTACAAGTAAATGTACTGATTCAACAAGTATGCTTTTGGGTGTGGGAAAACAGCTTCTAACTGCACTTTGCCTTATCTAGAGTTGTCTTTTATGACAGGTCACCCTTTTATACAGGATCTTGAAGTCTATACTGGTTACCTACAAAACCCTTCGAAGCTGCTAGCACTTCAATAATAGTCCCACCCAGCAAAATGTTGTACTGTCTGGCATGAAAGTCAACTGAGATTATCAACTCCTAGTCACTGCATTACCAAAAAAGGATGGGTAATTTGGAAGGAATTAAAATGTGATTTAAATGTAAAAAAAAAAAAAAAAGGATTAAAATGTAAAATCAAGAAGAGTTGAATTATAAGAAAGACCAAAAGGCTGAAAGAACTTTAAGCCAGCATAGAAAAATCTTGTGAGGAATATCTGAAAAGTAGCTATAATACAGACTCCATATAACAGGAAGCAAACTGTGTGATAGAGTATTACGACACCTGGAATCAGTGAGAGGGAGTCAAAAGGAACTGAGCTGGAAGCAGTGCACAGGAGCAGGCTTCCTGGCTGGAGGACCTAGCTCAGAAGGAATAAGCCCAGGGCTGAGCTGAGACCAGAACTCCTCTTCCAAACAAAAGTTAGCCAAAATATCAAAATGCAGCACAAAGCAGACATTCCTGAGAAATTATATTGATCAGTTCTGTGTAAAATCATAAATTCCTGATTCAGACTCATCTTTAACCCCAGACTGTAAGTATATTTGTGTGGTGTTAATTTATCTGATGCCAATCCACAGCCATTTCAGTTATGTGTTGTGGACCATATCTTTGCTGCAATGGTTGGTTTTGGTAAAGCCAGATTATTTTAAACCTTTAAGATTTGCTAATATCTTACTATGAATTGGGTACAGTAGCTACTGCATAACTTCCATAAGCTCTTCAACATAAATGTGTCTGTTTTCTTAATTCCTGAAATTATTTTTCCTGCATTTTACTACACCGCAATTATGAACTAGTAGTTATAGGGGCAATTATGAACTAGTAGTTATAGGGGTTAGTAGTTAGTCGTAACAGGGCCTTTATTTCTTTTTTATAACTAAGCCTGGATGGTTTACATTATATTTTGGGAGCTGCTTACAATGAAACACTCCAAACAGAATAATTGGGTAACGTGTATGATTAAATAACATGTGACTGAGCAAAATCTGAAAGATATATCTACAGTTTATACATCTGCTGTTTTGATTTTGGCTATGTATATTTTACAGTGAACTCCCACGTGCAACAGAAGGCAAAATACATTTTTTCATTGCTATGTCTGTAAAGTCTTTTCCTGGTTATGAACACAGGTGTCTGCAAATGAGAGTATGTCCTCAGGCATAACTCCCATGTTTTGTAGTGGTCTTGCAGGAGCAGTGCTCTTTTTGCTGACAGACTTCTTGCAGACTATGACACTGGCCAAAGAATTCTTGACATATTGTTATTGGTTTTGGACACCTGCCAATCACTGTTCACATCTGCAAAATCTGTGTGGTCCTTACTGTCCACCAGAAGCTGGGATATACAGACAGCAGAACTCAAGCCTGACAAAATTTCCCACACGCTTTTCTTCCATACATGCAAAGACAGCAAACCCGAGTTTAGTTCCTAAAGGTTCAAGACAATTTCTGTGGTGCTTTTTCTGCTAGAGGTACCAGCCATACTGCAGCTGGTAAAAGCATGCCCCGTTTTTGCAATATCTCAAAAAAATTAGGCAATTTTTTGATTAGTAAAAACAGGACTGCTGATAATTCCACCTTCCTGAATACGACACTTCAGAAAACAACCAAATATTGAATTTAAATGTCAGGCACAAACCAAATCTCATAGGACCTTCAGAATGAGCAGCAGGCACGAGCTCAGCATTCACCCTCACTCTGTTGGGCACGATTCACCAGCTGTAGCATTTACAGCCACATTCTTGATTGTGCAATCAAGCAATCTCCCCCATTATCACTGGTGTTAGCTTATGGAAAAGCTGCCATGCAGCAATCTGGCTGATAAACTGCTTAATATGTCAGGAAAGTGGCATGTCCAGCAGAAAATGCACAGCATCCTTTTTGCCAGCCCAGTTCCCTTACTCTTTCCTGAGAACAAGCAGTTGTCATTTACTTAGGAGGCTGCAGTATTTTCTCAGTAACATGCTACAAAGATGCTAAGGTTACCAGCCTTCCTAACTTGCTTTTTCCCAACCATTCCTAACTTGCTTGTTTTATTGAGGGAACAAAATTGAACTATCTCTGATCTCTCTTTGTGCTCCTGGACTGGTTTTCCCCCAGAGTGGTCTAACCTTTCCTTTTCCCTCCTAAACCCCTAATGGAAGCAGATTATACCAAACCCTGTTTTGCAGCGTCTTTTTGGTATGGTTTTGGTATACTGAGGTTACTGGCATCACAGACATTTGTTTTGCGTGAGAAACCTGGAGAACCATTCAAGGACTGCAGACCAGGGTTGCACAACTTTGCTTCAGCACAAGGAAGATTTTCATCCCTATGAAACACAAATGTGAAGAAAGGCACTTAGCATTGCTTAGTGGGAACATTTATGTGCACAGAGGATACACAAACTGCCTGTGTCGGCAGGCTGACAGTGCCTGCTTGGTCTTTGTTCTGTCAAGGACCATGTGCTACCCTCCTTTTTACTGTCTGGTGCCTAGGGCATACCTTACTTAGCCAGAATGCAGAGACAAAAAAGGAAAAGTGGTATTCCCCTATGCTGCCTCCCTGTGGGGGTAATGAAAGTTTATCCCTGGATATGTTGGTCCAGACTTTCTAAAGCACCTTCAGCAAATGGTTCACCAAGAAGAGCTTTGCTGCTAGAAGAGGTTGCAACAAGAGGTTGCTGCAACAAGAGGCTCAGTGGCTGCAGCTTTACCTCCCACCAGTTTTTATTGCTGGGTCTACTCACTGCATCCTGCATCCACTTCTGGACAAGGGCGATCCAGCAAGCAGTAGATATATTAATCATTCTCAGAATGGGTAAGTTCTATTTCTGCTGCTGCTGTCTTTTTTCCCCTCTCTGACTGTTGGCTGCAGAGCTCACAAGGGTATCTACAACTGCCAGACTGCCAGAAATTATTGAACACAGGAAATGTTCATAGTGTTATGAAACATCAAAAAACACAGAGGAGGAAATAAAAATTCTACTTATAAAAATATATAAAAATATAAACTGAGAATAAGAAAGATATTTTCTCAGGGAAGACACAAACATGACCTTACTGAGTAGTGATGTACTCTATGTTCCCAAGTAACACAATGGCCTTCTGCCTTTTCCATGACATACATACAAAAAAATCACCTGCCACCTGAAATCCCAACAATACAGTACTCTGGAAAGTTACCTAGGAGCAAGGGCTTTCTAGGTGGTATTAGTCAGATTTAGCACTTAATGAAAGATCCTTCAAGAAACAGGAAGTGCATGGCAACACAAGCATGAAGGTGATCCAGCTCTTGAGGGCTACATGAGCAGCAGTATGAGGACAAGGGATGCTATAGATCACAGTGACAGCAATAGCACAGCACTGGGAGATGCCCAGAGGCTAAACTGGCTGTTGAGGCTGCAAAGGAAGTTTGTTTCCTGCTCAGGTCCCCATTGGCTGGTGCAGGTTTTTTCAGCCTGGCAGAGCAGGCTCTGCTGGTATATCTAGCGGCAGCTCTCCTGGGCAGGCAGAGATAAGGACACACACCGGTCTTGAGAATGGATCTGAAGATGTTCCTAGTCTTCACTGCATTTCTGCTTCATGCTACCCTAGGCTTCCCTATTCAGGTGAGAGCAGTTCCATGCAACCATGCTCCAATTTTCAATTGACCTGTTCTTTCTGGAGTGAAGCTGCGGAGACTGATATTGATAAATTTCCTGCAAGAAAAAGATTAGTAATATAATAATATATAAAGCCGATATAATAATGTAGTTTGTCCCTTTGGCCTAATGTTGATGCTACTGTTGTTGCATTTGTGAGCTACGGAAGAATAATGCCTTTTACCTATTGCTTTTTCAGGAGAACTATGGAAACAGCACAACAAGTAAGTAGTTTTGTACTGTATTTTAAAGACAACTGTTAACTCCCGACTGTGTATCGTACATTTTGTTTGTGTGTGAGTGACTTAGCTTTAGAGCATATGAAAGCAGTGACTGCCAGGCCTTTTGAATAAGGCCACGTTTCCTAACTTGTTACTGGGCTGAGTGCAGATGTGTTTTCATACCAATATGCTTTACACATACTTTTGGGGTATGGTTTGTTAGGATAATTTAGATGTGCTTTTACGGGCTTGAAAATAAAATTTTAATATGACATTTTGATACCTTTCCATTAAGTTGAGTGTTACAAAAAGACTGCTACCCATGTGCCTCCTTGCCTACCTTGGTGCAGCAGTAAGAGAAAGGGAATCAGAGAAATTTGCTTACAAATAGTACAGGCTTAGCTGAACAGCTTTTGTCAACTCACAAAATAGATGGAGGCAATTGCAGATCTCCAGAGAAGGTCAATGCAAATAAATCTGTAGGTAAACTTTAGCTACAGCAAAAAACTGCCAGGAGGGGGTGATGTGATGTGTTGTGTGAGAGGAAGAGGCCTTGGAAATATTTGCTTGACAGTCAGAACAAGTCAAGTGGCTAATGAAAACTGACCAATTCTTCTTTTGAGCTGTCATTTATGGCATGGAAGCAACGGGATGTTGTAAAATTACCACTCAGTATATTTAGAGACAGCCGAGGGACATGCTTGAATTACAAATAGTCAGCTGCTGGGACTCAAAGTTGCAGGGTTACTGGGACAAACACATACAATGAGTTCTAATTTACTGTTGTTACTAACTTTTGTATCTTTTGAGTCATCTTTCAATATTTACAGTGCAGGATAAATGTGAACTGTATAATTTTGAAAGCTGTATCACACCAGACGTTCATTTGATCGCAGATGCCTTCTGCGATGTCTCATTTGGGTTTTAAAAAGGCGTTGCAGGCTTTATGTGCCTAGGAATCTGAAGCCTAATTTCCACTAACTTCAACCAGTCCATTAACCTCGTGCCTCTTGGGTGCAAGAATTCTGAATCCGGTCTACCCACTTCAGAAATGTGCTTCCCTGTAGGATTCTTTTAGATGCCATGGATCTCCCTGGTGTAACCTGTGGGAGCTAACTGAACTTTTCTATAATAAACCACCATCATTACAGTGAACTTCCATTGTCATGTAACCAAAGTAACAGTCTGGAAAGAGAGATCAAAGTCTTTTTGGCTCAATAAAAGCAATTCTAGGCAGGTTCTAGGTAGATTCTGAATAGGAGAAAGACTCCTCAGTACATCTGGGCAGTAATCATTGTGAAAAAGAAAAGGTGCTAAAAAGTATGATAGAGCTTGGCACATTTTCTGTTGAAAAAACATGGTCAAAAAGATAAGGAATATAGATAGGCTTAGAAAAAAAGGACTATTTGCATAAGTATTCTCTGTGTCAGTGTTGAAGAGGAAAAAAAAAAAAAAAGGTTTTATATTTTGACAAGGAAGAGGGTAATTATTGGCAAACTGGAAGAGATTGCCAGAAAGGCTTGCAGCATATCCATCATACTTAAGAACAGGTCAAACAAACTGTGTCGGGAATAACATAGATAAAACCGTTTCTGCCCTAGGGAAAGCAGACAAACTGGATGACCTCTGCAGGTCTTTCCAATTTCTAAGCTTCGATGGTACTATAGCAATGAAGTTTCTGCTCAGAAATTTATATACCAGATCATATTTTCACTTCCACGTTTGTATCTAGGAACTGACATAGAAAAACACCTTAGGACTCAGAATGGTTCCAAGCTGCCATCAGGTACATACTGAAGCTGGGATTATTTGCCCCATGCTAAACTATAGCCTTCATCCCATTTTATAACTTTACTCTTTGACACTGTGAAACCAGAGAGGATTGTTGAGCTGGTTAGCCTGCACCTATTGCACTGAAATCTAGAGACAAAGCATATTTTTGTCCCTAGTTTCTCTTGTCATTTTCCACCCTGAAGCAGATAAAATGCTTGGTTGATTCTTAGATGGTAAATGTCCAGGATTCTGGCCCTCAACAGGATCTACTAGGAATTTTCATAGCTGTTTGTTTAAACATGAATTTAATTTCTGTATCTATGCATCAGTTAGTGCACCCTGTTCCCCTCCAAGCAAAGGGGCCTGCCAAAGGTTTTCCCATGGCTGGGGAGGCTCACACTGTTCAACACTGAAGTTGCATTCAAAATCTAATTTACCCTTTTTGCTTGTCTTTTTCTTTCTTGCTTTTTACAGCAACAGAACCTACTGAGGTAAGGACAGCTAAAGCAGCTTTTTTGATCACTTTGGGGTTTAGCACTGTGGAAAGACTCATGTACTCCCCCCAAATCTCCATTTCTGCAGGAAAGTCTTCTCAGATCAGAAGTGTAACATTGAGCAGTTTCCATCCCTGTTCCATTTTTTGCTCCAGAATGCCCCTATATAGCCCACATTCCAGGAAACTTTTGCCTTCTCTGCAGTCATAGAGGAAACTCAAACTCCCTTTTTATTTGTACAAGGCAAGGGAATTACAGCAATCTGTCTTGCTACAGACATGACCCCCACGGCTGGGCACCAGCCCCCCAGTTTCCTCAAATCAGTACCATGGTCTTTCACTGCTATGTTGTGAGGTGATACTGGGAGGACTTACTTGGCGATTTCATCAGCCTTGCACTCCTACTCTGAAACTCACTGCACACTTGAAATTTAATTTCCTGGTCTCCTGTGCTGATTGCCTTTATGATGTCCATATTTGCCAAAGTATCAAAGCAGAATATCTACCACACCATAGTACTTCTTTACACTTGGCACTGTATAGAAAAGCTCAAAATAGCACTGGTGAAAGGTACTTTAAGTGGTAGCCTGGAGACTTTTGATTCTTTGCATGTTATA
>VZTM01042753.1:17660-57120 GCA_013400555.1 Jacana jacana | reverse complement strand
TTACTGAAACATGAAATACAAAACAAAACTCACATGGGGAAAATCATATTGGGAGGGGAGGGGAAGGGGAAGGGGAAGGGGAATTCTATGCAGTTAAGTAATAAAACTTGTAAAATTGATTTTTGAGTGTACAAAATAAAATCTGGAGTATCAAAGTAGTGATTTTTTTATTTAAATTTTATCCTATAACACTGGAAATTCTTTCCAATAGTAATTGGTTTTTTTTCGAATAATATAATTATTTTAGCTTTCAGATTTATAATGGAGGTTCACATAATCAGGCCTGTGTTCTCTATTCTCATTACTCCTGAATATCCTAATATATTTGAGAAATTCAGTGAGTCCAGCTTACAGCAGAGAAATCTTAAGCTATCTCACATCTCTATCAGTACCTTGTTGGCTACATTACTCTTAAACTCAGCTGAAAATTATGCAGTATCCCTTTCATTCTGTTGGAGAAAACTTCCAATTTGGACCACGTTCAAAATTTAACATAATGTAAACTAGGAAACATACAATGCTTTATTATTTTTAGAATCACATTCCAGTGTTCACACCACACTTTGCAGGCAAGATTTATTATTTTAATTTCTCTTAAATGAGGAATCAAAATTTAAATATGAAATTTACTCAACACTACTACTAAAAATTTGACTTAGTAACTGAAAACAGATTTTACCCCAGGAGTCTTAAGTGTTTTCTTCGCATTGCATTCAAACGCTTTTTATATCTGTTCCCTAACAGATACAGCAATCGCAAAGCTATAATCCTGCTGCAAACATAACCATGACACCAGAAGGCAAACTGATTACATCTTATGAGATCCACACTTCCATCTAGATGTGTTTCAGTAGCAAAACTCACTTAGGCAAGTTCTGAGCCTATTTCCCCTGCAATTTCTCAGCAGGAACCAACATAAGCAATACTTTGATGATCATATTTCTGCGGGATTACCTGCTACAGGCAGTACCTTTCTTTGCCTTTAGACAAAATAAAATAAATTAACACATTCTCAGAAAGGCAATTCCAAAGGACTGAAATATGTCTTGTGCCTTTGTGGGAATCTGTGCATTCCTAGTTTTTTCATACATGCTAATTAGGTTGTTGCATTTTTTTTAAACTAACAAGAATGTAGAAGAACTTCCCATGGTTTCAGCAACAGTTACCTCTTTGGGTTTTTTTCATGCATTTTTCTTTTACTACCATTCTTTTATGACCAATTCCACAGTTATTTTTGTTGCCAAAAATAATTTTAAAAGCTCTCCTCATCCCTGACAAGAAATCCCATCTAGTGTATGGCACACAGACCCTCCAGTGAAGGAAATCCTTATGCCAAGTGCCATTCTATCAACAAATTCCTCTAATTCTGAAAAAAACACTTTGCCTAAATCTCAATCTGGCTGGCTGAGATTATGTTCTACAAAAATTATGTAATACAGTTCCCATTGACTCAAATGGTGATTGTATCCTCTTAACTCCACCTTCAAAAACCAGGATTTTACTTTTCTCCCACAGCTTTCCGTGCAGCAATAGCTGAGATTGGATTAGTCCATTAAGATCAGCTGTACTGAAATATTGATGCATTTCTCCAGAACCAATGTACAGCTAACATTGCTGGCTCTGTTTATGTCATGTTTTCATCATTTTGATTTGTGCAATAACATTAAAATAAATATACCTCATGGGTCAAGATGTATGGTAAAAGTCACAGCCATGTCACTCAACCCACTCCTTCCTTACAGAGAAAAGAGGAAAGCCCACAGAGTACAGCCATCTGAACTGCTACATCTGGTGTCCCACCAAGGAAGGGACTTCCAGCACAAATTCTTCCTCCCGGCAATGCTGGAAGCCACAGGATCTGCTCTGGCTGAATAAAGGTGATATCAGGCTGTTCCACTGTCTTGCAAACCCTGTACTGCCTGGCATCTCTGCTACTTACAGACTTTAGGGCCCTACCTGATTCAAAAGTATATACAGCTTCATAAATTGATGACCTTTAGCCCCATTTTGGCACAAGACAGAATTTCCCAAAAAATCAGACACCACGGAGTGCTGTTTTTGGGATGACACTGACCTTCTCTGAATTATTTAAAAGTAAACCTTATATAAATATAAATATATATATATATATACACACACACATAATCTTACAGAATCACAGAAAGTCAGGGATTGGAAGGGACCTTGAAAGATCATCTAGTCCAATCCCCCTGCCAGAGCAGGAACACCTAGAGCACATCACAGAGGAACATGTCCAGGCGAGTTTTGAATGTTTCCAGAGAAGGAGACTCCACAACCTCCATTTAGGTGCAAACATATAAACCCAGAATAATCCTTTGATTAAATTACTAGGAAAATTGTTCTGTCAGGGCAGGACATCTCCCACACCAAACCTGATTATCCATCTCATCAACTGTATTTACACAGAAATTTACTGAGTTGAGAAAATTCTCGGAGAACACAAATCTCTTCTTTATTTAGGTACATGCAGCTACACATGACTACTTCCAACAATACACATTTATTTCATTGGCATCATTTCAGAGTTTGTACAACTATTTGTAACTGAAGCTAGATTCTTGTTCACAGAGTAGTTTGAACACGAACAGGATTTGAAGGATCTATTCAAGTTCTACAAAGTCTGAAAATAAATATTAAGTTAACTTCAAAATAAAGGCAAGTTTTCAGTACTACTATCTGAGAAAACCTTGAAGGCAAGATATCACCAACATTCAAAAAGTATCCGTCTTTTCAGCTCACATAATTACGTACTGTATTCACCCTGAATTTTTTAAACTCCAAATTCACAAGACAACATATTCATTAAGAAAAAGTCCTAGCTAGGAACAAAATACTAATATAAATTTATATTAAAATTTATGTCTTCTTTGCTTTTCTTTTTACAATTTCATGCAAACATTTTCGATGTTTTGGTTTACAACTAGTCAAAACATTATTTAATATGATGCAATCCCAAAGTGTAACTGCACAGCCTTATATACATTATATATGTAAGTCTCTGCCATTGAGAGACATGTTAAAAAAATAATAAAAAAGCCTAGCTTGTTATTGAAAATAATACCAAACATTATGTTACTCTTGATCTGTATCATCGAATCATCGAATGATTGGAATAGGAAGGGACCTTGAAGATCAACAAGTTCCAACCCCCCCGGCCCTGGGCAGGGACACCTCCCACTAGACCAGGTTGCTCAAAGCCCTATCCAGCATCCATAACTTCCCTGGACAACCTGTTCCAGTGCCTCACCACCCTCACAGTAAAGAATTTCTTCCTAGTATCTAATCCAAATCTAAGTTTTCTAATTTAAAGCTGTTACCGCTTGTCCTGTCACTGCATTTCCTGACAAAGAGTCCCTCTCCAGCTCTCCTGTAGGCTCCCTTCAGATATTGGATGGCTGCTATAAGGTCTTCCCAGAGACTTCTCTTCTCCAGGCTGAACAAGCTCAACTCCCTCAGCTGGTCTCCATAGGAGAGGTGCTCCATCCCTCTGACCATCTTCGTAGCCCTCCGCTGGACTCATTCCAAAAACATATGCTATATGCTACTGTATGGATTTACTAAGAAAGATGTAATAACTTCCAAGGTCACTGCTAAACACAATGAGGAGTACCCATATACATGTCTCTGTTCTGCTAGTCAAAACATTTTTAAGTGTCACAGAAGTGACACAAGATTAGGGAGACTCTAACATTCAGAAAAACAAAACAAATAAACCAGAGCAACCAACCAAAGCAAAACAAAACAGTCTTGAGCAAAAGAGAAAGAATACTTATACTACGTAGTTTAGGAAGTAAATGGTTGAATGTACAATAAAACATAGTAAGAAAATAAGATTGTATAATTTTCAGATGCAGCAGTTAAATATGGACCAAGAATACGGGACAAAACTGAGGCGAGTTCCATTACCAAAAAATATCCTAAAATCACACTATCACCAGTATAGTAAGGCCATCGGTTGTGTCTGCTTTGGAAGCACAATGGAATTTGAGACACAAATCTCCTGTTATTTTATATTTTTTCCATAGCTAGCACAGCATGGATCTATTTTTGATTGGCCTCTGAGCACTCTCCTAATAAAAATGACTGCTAGTAACAAAACAAATCAACAAATAGCTCTACTTTTAAATATACCATCACAAAGTTGTCAGAAGGCCAGGTCTATACCTGAGTTTTGATGCTTGAACCTCTATAATAAATACAGCAAGAGAACAAATGCCTATAGCATAATTGAAACATCTAGCCAGAATTTTCTAGTTCTGCTTGTAGGAGCTGTAAATACATTTGCTGTATTTTTCAGACGTGTTGTTCAGGGATACAGAAAAACGGCTTTCTCAAATTGGCTTTTGACTGGGAAAAGGCTCACAGGTTTCATCTGTCAGAGAAACAATACAACTGAACAAAAACAACCGTAGAGGTTAAGATGCAAAGGTACGTTTCAAAAAGAATTTTCAAAATAAGCAAATTGAAAACACCTAAGAACACACTGGGTATTGTAAAGTATGTCTTAAATATCCATTTCAAAACATGTTCAATTTAAACAAAGTTTACAAAAATCCAAGTTTATTTCCTTTCTCTCAGTGGGCTTATCTGAAGCAGCTTTTCTCCTGTTCCCTCCTTGCTCTGATCTGAATGTATAATGTTCTATTTTATGTATCCCTTTTTAATTTCCCTTTCAGATAATCCCTTGGACATATGTTAGCTGTCTCAAAATTTCTCCCTCCATTTGGTTATGTTTCAGCTTTTCAAAATCACATAGCTATTTGACTGACTCTTAAGGAATTTATAGCCCCATATAAAATGACGGGGCCAATTTTTCTGGTCAGCTGACTCGTTATCACAGCAGCAAAGATGAACTAAGACAAGTTTTCTTGAAGCCAGGACATTTCCAGGGCATTAGGCATTAGTTTCACGTTTCTGCAAGGGTTTTGTGTGGGCATCTCACTAACAAGTCTTGGGTATTAACTTAGGCCAGTTCCCCAATTACCATAAGGGAACAGGGAATGAGCAGTACAGACCAGAGATGGGTGTGAGATTTAAATCTCTTGACTCTCAGATCAGAGGCAGATCACAGTTACGCAGTGTTAGGTCCCCCTGAATGCTTATTAGTTTTGTAAGATTCATCTCTGGCCAGTCATTTAAATTATTTTAGAAAATGACAAGCTTACTTTAACAGAAAGCCGCACACAATATCACCCTACCGGTAATTTTAATGTGGTTTATCTACCTTACATATAATTCCCCCCTAAATAGAGTTAATACTTTAGCAAGCAAAGGGCAGAGGCACTTTGCTCTTTAAGCCACATCTGCAAGGATCTTCCCTCCTTCCCAGGGCAGCTGTGTTTCCATAAGAACCTTTGATTAAGGGGAACTGTCTAATGCCTTCTGGAAAGCCTAGCAAGCTGCATCAAATAGATCATATCAGGTTTGTCAAGCATGAATTCCTTTAAAAAGTCTCTTCCCTGGTGTATTGTATTTAGCACTGTGTTCCTCCATTCACTGTTTGCTCCTCTCCACCTCTCCCCTAGAGTCTTAGCGTCAGCAAAAGATACCAAAGTTCTACATGAGAAGCTTCACATCACAATCGCTAATTTATCTGAGCTGCTGCTTCTCCGAGTTACTTCAAAACTCTTCAGTGATTATTATCTGATCTTATTATCACTGACTTTACCTATTTGTCTGTAACTTCTTCTGCTAAGCCCTCTGATAATTTACATAGAGGTGGGTGTCAGTAACAAATACAAATAAATTTATGGATCAATTTATTTATTAGCTTCTCTAATTGTCTCCACTGGCATTTCTACAGAGATTTAAAAAAAGAAAAAGGCAGTTGAGATTTCCTACCCCTCTTCTCTGAGGCCAGTATTTATTTGAGCACAACACAATTCCAATAAGTTTCTAATTTAATTTATTTCCAATAATATTCTAATTAAAGTCGAATAAGTTTCTAATTCTCCTTGCTTTTGCTTATGCATAGACCCAAAACCTTATGGAAGACCATTGCATACAAAGATAAAATCCCTAAAGAAGGATTGGGCATGAAGAAATTTTTGTGAGCTGTACTGCCATCCATCGATGGCACCACTAAATCAGACACGAGGAAAATTCTTTGCTATGTGTACAGCAATGTTGTGAAAATTCACACAACTCATTCATACCCGGTAGTGCCATTTTGTCTTCCATCGCTTGTCTGTTCCATGTAGACCTACTGTCCTACTTGGCTTCTGAATATCTTAAAGCACGGGATGCCTTGCAAAAAAGCAAGGCAGGTATTGTGTGAGCAAAATTTTCAGAAATGGCTAACAATATTGAATGTTCAAGTTTAGAGGCCTCAGAAAGGACTATACTTCTCAGATGGCAGGTGCTTAACTTAACGCCTTTTTAAGACATCTTAAACTGACTTCTCAGACACTCAGGCTTACCATTTACTTTTCAAAATGTCAGCCTCAGTATTGCAGATAGCTTAATGCCAAAAAAAGAACTTTTTTGCTTCCTAAAGCGGCTTAGATTAAAGTTATGTAATACAGCAGATAACCATGTGTACTTTGGGAACCAAAAGGCTTTGTAATGTTTCAATATACTGTGAATTTTGTTTGCAATTGACACAAGTCCTCTCAATCTGCACAAATAACTGGTTTTGCCCATTCTGCAGCTGAACCAAGGGCATCACAAACCTCAAATTGTTTAATAACTCTCTGAAGGCTAAGGTTTTGCCATTATTGTGCCTTATACAGTAGAAATCATTATCATCATCTAGATATCAAAACAGTTATTTCACAGTCTTATCAATCCATTAAAAAATAGAAAAACAAAGGAAATTAGATACAAATTGAGAGAATACACATTTTACATAATTACCTTTTATTGGAAGCCACAGCATGAATGTACCAGTGGATGCCAGGTTGAGAATCAACCTGAATTTCAGATATTAAACCTAAACTGGGATTCTTTTGAGTGTAATAAAAGAAAACCAATCAACTGAAAATGGAAATTTCTTGTAAAGAATTGTTAATCAGTATGGGAAAAAATTGACAGAAATCAAAGGAAACCAAGCCACAAGCCAGACTGAACTTAGCTGAAAAGCCAAGTGGAGTTAATTGATTTCAGAGTTTGTTTTGCAAGACAGATCACTACACCATCCTTTACTCTGGTCCTTAGGATATTCTGCAACCAAGAATTTCTTATATTGTGTTACAGTTGAACACTTTACTCATGAAGATGCCAGCTCCCTAGGCTAGATTCCACCATCATTCCAAAAGACAAAGGAATTACAGAGGGGAAGAACTCGGAGAAAAATCAACATTTAATTAGTCCATGGGCCAAGAATACCCAACAGAAAGACCAAGAAGCTGTTTGTGCCTAGAGAAAACAGAGCTCTGACTGCTGCAAAGGTCACGAGAGTGTCAAACATGGAAGAGGTCCTCTTCATGAGAGACTGGAAGTACCCCCTACGTTGGGAGCTTATTTCCACTATTGCATGAAGAGGGAAGGAGAAAAGGATGCCAAGTTCACATCCCACCAGCCTCTGTCACTTCCACTGACTCTTGAGTTGAGATTCCCCAGGATCCATCTAGGCTTACAGCCTGACAAAAGCTGGCAAGAAACTCACACCATGAAACTGGGAAAGCAACACTCTTTTACAATCAACAAACTGCACTTCTTTTAAGCCTATGGTCTATAAAATTCAATTACTGTGGTACGCTGCAGTTTAAATAAAAGGAATGCATACCTTCTGGTTTTATAAGAAATCATGTTACAGGATATGATATTAATTATCTGCAGCAAAATGCAATAACAAATGTAATCAAAAGATTATACACAGATCTGAAAAAGAACTAATGACAGTAAAACCTTGATATTTTTGCTAGCAGTCTTAGTCAGGGAAAGTGGATATTCATCGTGAGTATACTCCTGGCAGGGTATTCAAACAGAAGAAATATTCACAAAAGAAACTGTGAAATAATTAATACACAAAGGACCTTTCTGACAATACATAAATACACTCTACTTTAATAAGATGTTGCATCCAGATTTAACAGTGAGACACTAGACCAATTTAACACAATCAGTAAAACCTTACACCAGATACTAAAGTGCTGCTGCTTTTTATGATCGCAAATAATACCTACACATGCACCTGTACAGTACAGGGTAAAGATTGACCTGATTCTGATGCATAGCATCAGCATTAGTTGTTTTTTGTAATATGCTTATAAATCCAATCTAAAGACAATATCATCCATGCTATTAGTTATGAGCAGCTTTCATGACAGCACACTAGTGGCTTCATCAGTGTAATTAAACTTCGCGTATTGGTTTTGCAGTTCTCTAAAAGCAGCTCCTGTCCAGGTGGCGTTCATACTGACAAATCTCTGGTGCAAGGAACTCCGGTTTCTTCTTGTCTCTGCACTTTCAAGGTCTCTGCTATGACTGTTCAGGCCACACTACAACCATTCAGGCTACAATATGTTCTTCTACAGACTGCTCTGTGCAGCAGTGATTTCCCGCAATCATATGTATACAAAGCATACAATATTTTCCCAGCTATTATTATCATTATCTAATTACACCAAAACTCTTAAAAGCAGCTCAAATTTGTAACTGTTTCCTAGCAGAGATGTTACTTCTAAGGCATACCAAGAAAGACTGAGGCCACCCTTCCCTTCTGCCTGCTATGTGGTACCACTAAGCCTGCCTAAACCGGGCACATGATAATTGCCCAAGTCTACAAGGAGGAAAGAAAAGGTTATTTCTATCCCTAAATGGCAGCATAACTTTTGTGCAATAAAAAGTAACTTTCAAAATGGAAGTTCTGTTTCCTTCCTCACTGAGCTGTTGGGAGATAAGGAAATGAAAAGGCAGGAGCTACTCATGTGCTCCAGTGGATGGCAAGTAATCCACAAAGGCCAAAATCCCAGCCCCAAAACGCTGTTCATGCCTTTTTCTACTTCTGCCAACTGTGCTACAACTTTAGCTCCTTTCCAAAAAAAGGTGTGTCTCTGGAGTGGTACCGAGGGGGAGCCCTTCTGGGATTGCCCCAGCTGGGAAAGCCCGGGCAGGTGGCTGCAACCAAATGCTGAGTGAGCAGGCAGAAGCAGGTTTGGTCCTCTTAAATTTAGTTACTATTCTAAATAATATGCATCCTTACCATAAACGTTTGTTTACCTTCTTCCTATTACATGGTGCTACTTTCTGATCAAAACACGATCAAGCAAAAAGGAGCCCTGGGTTGTTCCACTAGTAATTAACAGTGTATTTATCTGACTTGAGCATGAAATACCACAATGGCAAAAAGTTCACTATTCCCACATGTGCCAAGCAATTTGCTGCTCAACTCTTCAACCAGCCATAACAATACCGCTACAAAGATCACGTCCTCTCAGAGAAAAAAAAATCCCTAACAAACAGATTTCAGCCTCTGCGAGTAAAATTACACAAAAGTCTCATTGGAGACAAGTTTTGGTAGCTTACATGCAGCATATCAGATAGGTTCTTCAGCCTTTTTTTTTTTTTTAGTCCTCCTCTGAGATCCTAGCAGAATCAGTGCTAATGGTCAAATGAGAAATCCTCTAAGTGGAGATAACACTTTCAGCAATGCACCTCAGGGAGCTGTTGTGTGCATGACTTAACATCAGCTAAACACTTTACACCAAGGTAGCACAGGTATCTGCTGCCTACTATTTCTCATCCCTCCTAGACTATTTTCTATAGAGCCACTCATTTATATCCATTTAAATTAATAGGAAAAATATACTAAATGAAGGTATATTGTCTGGAAAAAAGCATTAAAGTGTTCTGATCACTTTTTCTGTCTGTTGCTTGACAGCCAGAACATTAGAACAACTGATTTGGGACTGTGATTTCATCAGTTTGTAGAAAAGAAAAACTAGGTTTATTGAAGCATTTAGAACTTTCTTTTCACTGAGCCAAGTGAATCATAAAGAAAAAAAAAAGTATCCAATATGTACAACAAAATAAAACAAAAAAAAAGGCTGTATATAAGCATCATAATAGCCAGCTCTCAAAATCACAATGCTCTCAATGCCAAGTTCTATCAAGCTTTTCTGATCCACAATAGAGTCGTATTTTGACTGTTAAAATGGAAGCAAATTAAATATCACAAGATTTCACATGATAAAGCAGTCACAGGTCATTTTACAACATAGACATTTTCCATAATTTTGATTCCAATTTTAAGGAGAGTGTAAAAAGGAAAGAGGACACTTCAGATTTTCTGATTATCCTATTCATTTTCTTTATACTTGAGTTCTAAATTAGGCAGCTGTTCATACCTCTAATCATAGCAATAAATTTAATCTCCAAACATAATCCATTCAAGAAGTATTGCAAGATCCTCCAAAAACCAAATTTTCTTTAGCATTTTGTGTTTTTTAATCATGAATTATACATCAGAGTCAAAAAATGAGTTAACAAAATAAGTTTATGCAGTCTTCATCAATATTAATGTAAACCAAAGCACATAAAGATATATTTTTTTTTGTTTTCTTCTTACTATACACTCTGATTCCACTTTCCACTCATGGCACAACTCATTTTTGCCCTGTACTTTGCTTTTTGCCTTTTTTATTGTTTGTTTGTTTGTTTTTTGGTACATGCTAGATAAGGACTTCCTGAAATGGCAGCTAAGAAAAAAGCCTAAAAAATCTTTAGTTTTCTTTTTTCATCTTTCTTTTCCCATGTTATTCAGAGAAGAAACAAATTGTATTGACCTTGAAATCAAGATCTTAAGAACAACTGGCCTTCATAATGCTTTTAAGTACATATACACACACGGGCACAAATTTTAAACACATATCATACAGACTCAGATACATCATAAGCTTCAGATACAGTATCCACAGAAGATATGCTTCTGCAGATAATATTTTTCATAGTTGTTCTTATGTACTAATAACTATCTTACACATAGCATTTATCAGTTATTATCTGCTGCATAGTCAAACATTCCACTGCGGTCAAAAAACATCAAAAATTCTTTGAAAAATGAGAGAGAAATACATCAAAATTGTATGCTCTGAGTGTTTCCCTTGCCCTCCTGTTGCTTTTGTTAATTAATCTTATTTAGTATGCATATGCAGGAAAAAAAAGAGAACAGATACAATCAAAATAAGAATTTGAGCTGTAACTAAACCAGCCTGAATCAAAAACATCAGGCATAGAAAGAATTCATTTGATATTACATTTTGTTTGCAAAATTAACATGAAATAATTTTCTGTGATCCCCTTTGATCTGGACAAATATTCACCGCCACTTTTAAGGCTTCAGCAATACAATAAAACTTGAAGCCAATCCTGAAAACTAGGTTTGGACATTTGGTATTATAAACATCCTTAAGAATTATTCACAGGTTTCCTGTTACCACCTAGTTACCTTTTTTACCGGTTCTGTTGTCTTCTGATCTATAGTTCATCTGGTGGAGGAGGTATTGCACAGGAAGCCACAGATAATCATTCATTTCAATCGCATTTGCTCGAACTCTTGCCATCAGCTCCAACAGAGTAGGAATACCACTCTTACCATCTAAAGGTGGCTTCATATTTTTTTGTAATTTTGCTAAGCAAATTCAAGCAACACAGAGACCCTTTGCTTTTTTTCTTGGGAAGGTAAATACTGAACAGGCAGTTCAAATAAAGAAAAAAAAATACTTTATTTCTATAGCTGTTTATGGATGTGTTGTTCTATTTCATTAGCTTATAAAAAATGTAAAATTAAGATTTTTATCCTATAATATAGTTGAGGTCAAGGGCTTTTGTCAGTAGTTTTATTTCCCAGAGCTGAAAGCTACCCCAATTTTTTTGTGAACTAGGAGGCCACCCTGAAAAATATAAGCACACATTTGTAGCTCCACTTATATTATTTTGCTACTTTAAAAGTCTTTTTTCTTTTCCTTTTCTTTTTTAAAAATCAATCAATATTCCATACCCATGGGAGTCTCAGTCCTGCTATTACTTAAAACAAGAATATATCCTTTTCATCCCTTATCTCCCTAAAAAGCACATGGTTGCCTTCTGAAGCAAACTTAAAGAATTTAGTTTCTAAATAATGGATGAGGTAGACCCCACCCTTGTTCAAAGGCAGAAGAACCACCTCTCCCCAGGAGCTGGAGCAGAGGTGCTGTTTCTTCCAGCTCCTGAGTGTGGCGTGTACTGGAGAGCACCACAATGCTCACAAACCCTCTCTCACCTGTGAACAAGAGGAAGAAAAAGACGTGGCAAAGTGAGAAAGCACCAGAATATCCCGGAGACTCCAATTTTACAAGAGAAGGAATCCCTAATTTTATGCACCAAAATTTTATTAAATGCACAGGAGAAATTTTGTATTACCCATGTTTTTGCTGAAAAGGAACATCTACTAGCTATGATTATAGCTTGCACAATCCTGTGTAGAACTATTTTTCCAACCTAGCCTCTGCGTCAAACATACCAATGCCATTGTACCTTTTCAGGAAGTTTTATGTAACAGCCTCCTCCAGTTACCATAATATACTTACCATTCAATAAAAAACAGGTTGTTATTAGATAATAAGATACATGGGCTCACCTCCTAGTGATGATAAAACAGCAGCTTCTAAGTATGCAACTTTTGTTGATTAGGGCATCCACATTTCAGACTTTCATATTACTTCTTTGAATATTCTGAATCTTGGCTTGTTGCAATATCCACTCCAAATACCTCTTTGATGGTTGGCCCAAAGTACTGCATGCATTTGATAGCAGCACATGCGGCATATAGAGCAAATACCAATATATTTGTCTGCAATACACTGTGCACAGCAGGATATCCTTCCAGTGCTCCCCCATCACTGTACGATGCATCTTAGCTCTTTTTACTTCCATCCAGGTTAACAAGTTTTACTCACAACTTTAACATCCCACTCCTGTGCAGTCAGTTTTACACAAGGCATTTGTTTATACTTCAAACATGGTTCCTGTACTCTTACATAACCCAGCATTTTTCACAGGCACACAAAATTAACTTCTCCTGGCTTTCCTTAAATATAGTTTGGGGATGGAACTGAAATTCACACCAGCAGCAACGTCTCTGGAAGTGTCGATTCCATTCCTTTCTCAAAGATACCCCCAAACTTGGGAAAGCAACAACTCATTTGAGAGCAAAATCATTTGAAAGGCTTCACTAGCAAGTAAAACAGAGTTTAAAAAACACAAAACCAAACAACCAACCACACAACAAAACCACCCACCAACAAAATACTAGAATATCGGTCTATTTATTAACTAAATTTAATTGCTTACATAAAGAAAAAAAGCAACATAAATTTATGCTCAGAAAACATACTCAATTTTATTTTACAGGTCTTGAGATTTCAGCAGTCGTGTTGTCCACTGACTGTCCAGAAAACTCAAAGACTACACCACTGACTTCATCCCAGAAAAGACTACTCTTTCCTACAACCACTCTTAAGAACACGGACTCCCTTTCCCGCCTATCTAGGTAAATAATTCTAGCAAGGACCACATATAGCTCCTCTGTTAGACATGGGGGTTTGGGATGGTGTATTTTAAGAAGCCCTAAAAATAATTCTGTTCTCCCTCATTTGTTCACAGCAGTTCCTTAGCGAGGTGTTTGGGGTTTTTTCCTAAAGAATAAAACAAAATTACTGGGCAATATAGGTCACGTGGTTTATGAAATAGCATCAATTAAACATGTTAAAATGATACTCTCTCCCTTGCAAGGGAAAAAAGAATCAGTATTAGCTCTGCTTTATGTTTTCTAGACTAATACAGTAGGTTTTTATCCTGAATAATGCATGACGGCTTGGATTAAAGCAAAAGAAAGCATAGACATGCTTTTTGCATCTTATTATCCATTTGGTGTCTCAGAAGGAAATCCCATTAGACTTCATCCATCAAAAAACTGAAATTAATGATAAATCCATAGATATCCAAAAGGCTGCTGCACGTACACAACTTTTTAAGGAGACAGCATCGGGGTTATTTGTGCTACCGTTCTGTTTATAGGATTTGTACCATATTTCACATATTAAGAAATGCACTTGTAAAAAATGAATTTCTGAGTATTGAAACTTTTTTCTCTCTCCTTCACATGTAGTTTGGCTTTCAGAACAGCTGCCTAAGAAAGATTCATCAGCCACCTCTGTTTCAAGGACAGGTCTCCTGGAAAAGCACTAACTGCAGTCAAAAAGCACATAGAAATGATGCACATGAGAAAATACTGCAAATGGTACAATGGTGGACAATCATAACAGTCAGTCTCTTAAATGAAATGTTCTGCACATAAAGAGGCTATAGCTAGCAGATCTCCTGTGTTCCTCTCATCTCACAGTTCTTCATTGCTTATTGCTGAAAGTTGAGGTGTCACGTATAGCAGTTTCATGGTTATGGCACCCTACATAAGCCATTGAATTTCAATGGAGCTCCCGAAGTCCTGCACTTTTAATGTCATGTCAATCCTTATATATGAGAGCAATAGTTTTCATGCCTCCACAAACACTCGGAAGTTTGCTTCTCTACCTTAAGTAATACTATGACAAAAGAAAAGGAGTCATCAACCCTTCACTAACATATTTTAACATTTTGATTTTAAAAATGTACTTTAAGTAAAATACAAGTTTAACAGAAGGGCCCTGATGATAGTGAACTGTTCTGTTCATGAGTGCATAAATACTAGGTTTTTTTAGGAAGGTTTATACTTAAATTGAGCATGAGCCCATAAAGCTTGAATCCTTTGTCCCACTGATTTCAGCAGTCTCTGGCATGTCTGCTGCACATCTAAAACCCACTTACAGATACAGAAATGACTTTATATCAGGTGATAAGCTTTTTATTCGTGCTTTGGTCCCTCCAGCTTCCACTGACTCAAGCTGACCCCTTCAGAGGCCTTGGGTATGCCCTCAGGGGTGTTTGCAACCTGCTCTTCCTGCCATAGGTACGAAGGGTGGCTGAGGCAGCTGTCACCAACAAAGCTTCCGAGGGCCCACTGAAAAGCACTGGGCTGTCCCAAAGCATTTATTTCCATAGATTTGGAAGGAGACAGACAAGTCCCACTCTGTTATATTGTACTCATGTTTTTTGGAAGTGACAGAGGACCACCCACCCTACTTCCACAAGCAGGTTGGCACCACAAGACTCAAAGACTACACCACCAAGGGCACCTGTAGTTCAGTCTGATGTCCATCACAAAGACAGTAAGTCACAGCAGCAACAGCTGAGCGTCACCACTGCAGCTTCACTGGCACAAGCACTCTCTTGTCCTAACTCGGATTAAACTGCTTTCTCTGCTCCACGAAGTTCTATAACGCCTATAACCCTGTGTGACCAAGAAACATTAGGAGATAATATTCTGTGGTTCCCAAGGAGACTTTTAGAGTACATAGTAAATGCCTTTTTTATTATTATTATTATTTGATTTTCAGATTTTGTACATACACTCTAGTTTCTCAAAGTTTCATTTGCATTACTGAATAGCAGGTTCAAGTTATCATACTCAATTCAGTGAGGTATCCACAGCCTGATACATGCCTACCCCTAAATGAGATGTTCATTCAATCATGAACTTTCTAAGACATATTTTATGCTACCATGTAATTTGTACAACTTATTATGAGGCTTGCTGTCAGAGACAAGAGAAAAACTGTTCAACTAAGAAAATAATTCATTTTCCCTGTATTCTTAGAGGGACAAATACCAAAAAGAGTATGAAAAAAGTGATAAGCATGTATTACTGATTTTAAATATTAAAGAAATTTATTCACGGACTTTGAAATGTCACGGACATCAGGCTGTGAAATTATTATTTTGATACTATATACAGTAAAATATAAGGTTGTATTAGTGTTGTGCTGTATGACATTTCCCAAGCAATTACCTCCCCGAATTCTATGCCAATTGGGTAACTTTTTGTAAAATACACTTTACAGTTCTTTATTTCTTTTGTGTGTATTTTAAAATGAGAAAACTATTAATAGCTTTATTTCTCCAGATCCATAACGGTCAAATATATTACAGATCTTGATTAAATGCATGACTTCTTCAATGCATAGCATTCTTAAAGAGGACAAATGTTCATGTATTTCCCAATTTGTTTCTCAAAATTTTCAGTCGCTAATATGAAAAAGAAAATATAAGTGTAAGGTCTTTTTTATACACATACTGGACAATAGAGAACAGTGGGAAACTAAAACAGATTGAAGTTAAGATAGATTTTCTGAAGAAAAATGCTCTCATTAGTCACAGCGATGCTGTTTCAAGATATGTAAAAATGAGTGAACAGGTATAAAAGAGCACAAAAAGTTCTAATTTCACTTACAGTATTTCCCTTAGTAAGGCAGAAAGGTGTCACAGGCAGAGACAACAGTCTTAAATTAGCACAGCACCAATACTAATTGCGCCACAGCTCTGTGCTCCCATGAAGATCAGTTAATCCCCATTCCTGGATGAAAAGCCCCTCAGGCCCAGGGTCTGCCCAACAATGCTGTGGGCTACCTGAGTTGCACCCAGACCTGCACAGCCACTCATCTCCCAAGCCCCAGCACACTCCAGGTACCCTGTGATCCCATTAGGTGACCTACAGAGATGAACATGCAAGGATCTAAGCATCTTGAGCACTGGGATCTCTGCATGCTTCATTCTGCACCTGCTTCTGGTTTCCAGGCTGCTGGGATTTTTCAGCCCCGTGGTCTTGTTATGCCTGAGCTCGTATAAGGTGTTTTTTCAATGCCTTGCTCTCCTATTTATGGATTTAATTGAGTAATACAGGAAAAAAATTAGACTTATGATAAGCTATTTGCAAATAGCATACACACGCTTTTATTGTGTATTTGTATAATTTATTATGGAAGTGATTAATATATTCAATATGCTTTGCCTCCTAATGACTCCTTAGTAATTGATTCATAACACTATCACAGTATTTTCCTACAAAACACAAGAGGAATGTCGGGGAAATCGACTATTACAACTGAGCCCTGTAACATGTAATCAGTTAGAACTGCTTTGCCTTCCACTTAGGCAATAAGCAAACACAATATTGTGTAATAAGTCATGCCTGCTGTGTTGCTAGGCACTATACTAATGACTGTTCTTAACATACATGTAAGTTATTACACCCTAACTCAGATCCTGCAGTGCCTCATTACAATTTCCCATTTTTAAGTGAAAGTGGAAAAAAACACAAATTAAAGGAAATTCTTTACACAAACATGGAATTTGTTAAAAAAACAAACCCGTAAAACAGCAAGACAACCTTAAAATGCTACTACTTTTTATAATTTATGTAAAACACACAGAATGCAATAGAATTAGAATTCAAGTACCTACTAGCAGCACTTAATAGCAGCTCTCAGGCTGAGACCCCACTGTCCTCGTCACAACGAATGCACATAAGTCCCTGTACTCTCTACCCTAACATTTTCATCCAGGAGATTATCTTAGGATAAAAATAACCTTACACACAGTTGCAGCAAAGAAAGTAGCAAATAAATATAAGGTTGTGTTTTAGCTGCTCAGCTGGAGCCACTAACTTCTTTTGCTTCACCTGCCCAGATTTCACTGAAAGGAAAAATTAGAGAGGTGGGAAACAGCAGCCGAGGTCTGACCGATGTTATTACAGGCTGAGAACAGCCTGTTCTACCCTTCAGTACGGACGTTAATAACACGGCGGCTTGCTTCTGTACGCATTAATAGACTCAGAAGGGACCTTAAAGATCATTGAGTTCCAGCCCCCCTGCCATGGGCAGGGACACCTTAGACAGGGACACATTAGAGCAGGTTGCTCAAAGCCCCATCCAGCCTGGCCTTAAACACTTCCAAGGATGGGGAATCCACAACTTCCCTGGGAAACCTGTACCAGTGCCACGCCACCCTCACAGGAAAGAATTTCTTCCTGATATCTAATAAAAATCTCCTATCTTTTCAGTTTAAAACTGCTACCTCTCGTCCTATCACTACACTCCCTGATGAAGAGTCCCTCCTCTCCATCTTTAACTTTGATGTCCTCCATACTCTAATTATTAAAGTGCCGGGCAGGGTTTATTAATGTCTATAACAACTGTCTAGAGCAGTGAGGCAACTGATTAAAGTACTGAAAGAGTGACCACAGAGGGAAGAAGCAGGGAAGACTTCACCATTCTTAGTAGCAAAATAAAATCAAACCAAACTTTGTTTTGTCAGTTTTTTGTCAGTTTTTTGTCAGTTTTTTGTCAGTTTTTTGTCAGTTTTTTGTCAGTTTTTTGTCAGTTTTTTGTCAGTTTTACTAAAATCAGAGTTCTGATGCCAAATGAAGCTATGTTAAATGCAGTGAAAATGAAGCCTGGGAGGATAGACACTTGGGAGATCAATGCACGGATAAAAGACGGAGTCATGTGCTGCACCCAAATGAGGACCATCATTCAAAATGCATCCATTACCCTTCCATAAAAGCAGATCAAAATTGCTTAAAAACCTGGGAGCTTTCTTCTTACATAACAGGCAGGTAAACCATCTGTTTCAGTTTATGACTAACAAGGTTTTCTAAAAGACAAAAAAACCCAAAACATTCAAATCCACAAACTCTGTAAAAGAATTGATTCCTAAACATCATCTTGTTAAAGATGAGAGAGAAACTAGACCACCTCATCCAGTTGACATCTACAGCTTATTTTGGAAATACTCTTAAATTGTAGAAATGACAAAAGTGTGTCCTTAAACTGTGATCACCTGACTTGTGGACTCACAGCACAGCTCTACCCACAGGGAAAAACATGACCTAATAAGCACTGAAACAAAAATCATTGGTTTTGGACGCACAAGACCACTCAGTTTGCACTTTTCTCTCTGTAAAGGCAACTGCTTTTTTTTAAAAAATAGAAATCTTAGACTGAGTTATTGATACATGTAGACTGCTATCAATACATGGCAAAAACCATTAAGATTGCCTATTTCTTTGCATTTTAACTTCAAAGTAGAATACAATTCAGATAAATACAGGCTTATATATGATTGTATCTTGCTGCACGGTGGAATCCTTTGAGAAACAAGGAAGGGTGCAAAAGCAATAATGTGAATTACTCCTGTGAAGGAGCAACAGCAGCACAGTACACCTACTTAGGAAGCATCAAACAACACAAAGTGAGATTGTTTTCAATAATTTTGTCTCTCAAACATGTTATGTATTTAACCACGCAAATACACAATTGTTCTGTACATGAGCTACACTAACTAAAAAATACAAAATAAGGTTGAAGTTTTTCTCCAAATCTCCAGAAAGAACAACAGAGGAGTTATGAAGTAATTTCACACAAATATTTTTTCCAGAAAAGACAATTAAATACTGAGTCAATTGATGATTCAATACAATGGATGAGGATTAATAAGATGACATGTTTTCAGTTAAAGTTCAGTAGTTTATTCCTCTGACAATAGACAAAAGCCTTTGTTTCTCTGACAACAGAAAACTACATTTGTTTTTACTGGAAGAGATAAAGAAATTACCTTTTGGCTGAACATGCAGCAAAACACCAGAAACCAAATATTCTCTAGAACGTTCAGTTGTTCCAATAAAGCAAAAATTAGCTTCTGAGGAAAAAGAAAAAACAAAACAAAAACAAAAACCAAAACTCAAAAAAAGGAGGGGAATGCTTATTATGCACTAACCCACAAAAGAACAGAGCAGTTCTCCCAAAGATGGAAAGCACATGAATGTATCTAGTGATGATCAACAGATTTTCTTTAATGGAAGACCTCTAAGGAACAGCAAAAAGCAGAAATTGGCTGATGATATAGTCATCCTTCAGCAGGAGGCCTATATAAAGCATAAAACAGCCTTCATACTAATGAAAATAAGTATGAGTAATCATAGCAATGAAATATTTTCTATGTCTGCCTTTTGCTGTTCTGATCATGAAATTTAGTTCCTACTTTGTAGTAAACAATCTGATTTTGGCAACAGATCTCTAAATGTCATTGCTATAGATATTTACCATAAGTGCCGCTTAAAACTAAGATGGGGATCATAAACTGTCCTTAAGCGTTAACTCAGATACGTCCTTAAAATTTGTATATGCACCTCTAGCCACCCAATATCCAACTCTCTATTATTGTCAGGTGTTGTTTAAGATACAAGGCTATACAGTGTATTTTAAACACTTCATTTTAATGGAGTTCCTCAGGAGTATTCCACATGAAGTTAAAGATGAAGCCCATATCACATTGGAAGTTAGTTACGCATCATTGCACTACAGTCCCGAACATGCTACACAGCTACACAAACTCCTCCGGCACCACGTGTTTCACACCTTGTAAGAGTCTCACTGCCCACTTTCAAGAGCACTTCATGTTTTTGCTGGAGTGTTTTTGTCACATGGTATGGAGGAGCAGCAGGCTAATCTAAATACATAAACATTCTCTGCCATCAAAGTTATTTAACACCCCTCCCCCCACCAAGAAGAAAAAAAAATAAATAAAGGAATGAAAAGGAGGATACCTCTTGCGTTTATCTGCTGACCTTTTCTTGAAAACCACTGCAAGATTTCTATCCTTTTGTTGGTTGGGTTTTTTTCCCCAGTCTCTGCTATTTCTGAAACGATGTACGTATCTGCTTTAATGGCTTAGGAATAGATAGTCTTCCTTTTCTTTCCCGTTTAACCGCTGATAGAGATTTTCCAGTGGGGACTGTAGGGTTATAGCCTTTGCATAGTAAAGCTTTTTGGCACTGAAGCCACAGAACTGGACATCAGGTTGTCAAATGCTATAAAATAAACATTACTGCAAATTTGCCAGTTCAGAGAAGAGAACAGAACCTGCCAGAAAACAATTTCCTAATAATTTTGGAAGGATTCTCTGAAAATAAATATCCCTGGCCACTGAGTTAACCAAAGAGAGAAATAGGGCTCTAATCCTCTACTCTAGATCATTGGTAAATGAATTTCAAGTTTTCTTTGGATGACAAAAAAAATAATGCCTTAAGTACTATAAATGGAACATCCTCAGAATGTATATTTGAAACACCTTCAGCTGTCTCATTCCAGGTGGAAAAAGCCACTGAAGTTAAATAAAAGGTCCACAATAAGTGCAATTGTTCCTACTTTGGATTAAAAACACAAAAGTGGACTATTCATTGTGCTTGTCAAAACAGTGCAAGTCTCTTCTCTCACCCTTGTGTGTATGAAGAAGGATGATGTCACTATGCAAGGAAAGGAAATCCTACAAAAGTAAACCAAAAAGAATAGTAATCTAAGGTTGCTGATGCTGGAAAGGCTTTGATGGAAACTAATTTTTGGTATCCCTCTAAAATTTGAGAAGAAGAAAGGTTTATCCTAGCATCCAACACTGTTAGAACATAGTATGTGCATGAAAAGAAAGCAGTATCTTCATATGGAACTAAGAGAAAAAAATATTATTAAAAAAAAAAAAAATCAAAAAAATCTAATTTACCCCAACAAATATGCTGATTGTTAGAGAAATTCAGACTCTAAGCCAAGAGGTCAACAGTCACATTAAAATCAAGTTCTCAAAATATACTTTGTGTGGATGAAAGAATTTTGAAGAAGAAAGACTAAAGTATGAAACAGAACTACGTTTCTTCTTCCCCCACCCCATCTCATCCACTCTTCTTCCCTTTCTATAAAACATTAAATACAGTTCTCACAGGAAGATCAAAGATTTGTAAAAGAATCTCCTTTTATTTTTTTTAAAGTTGACTTTGAGGATCAATTTATAGAATCATAGAATGGTTAGAGTTGGAAGGGATCTTAAAGATCATCAAGTTACAACACCCCTGCCATGGGCAGGGACACCTCCCACTAGACCAGGTTGCTCAAAGCCCCATCCAGCCTGGCCTTGACCTGCTGGCTACATCCTTTATTTTAATGCACCCCTTGAGACCACTGGCCTTCTTGGCCACAAAGGCACATTACTGGTTTACAGTCAACCTGTCTGCCAAGACTCCCAGATCTTATTCCACAGAGCTGCTCTCCATCAGGTCAACCCATGACCTGCAACGGGGTTATTTCTCCTCAGGTACTGGACCCTGCACTTGCCTTTAGGTTCCTCTCTGCCCAGCTCTCTAGTCTGTCCAGGTCTCTCTGTACGGCAGCACAGCCTTCTGGTGTCTCAGCTACTCCTTAAATAAGTCAAGGAAGACAGAAATATGCACAATGATATAAAAAAAATTGATGTGAAAACTGCAGTATTCACAGATACTGAGTAACAGAAACAGTTGTTTTATCTGACAACAGACTGGTGCAGACACCAACTCCCTGATCAGCTGTTATGGCACCTTCCAACTTCAAAGCTGGATTTCAGCAGTACCAACTGGGGACCATATAAGCTTGCCCTTAAAGTATCATGTGACAAGCGTATAGAGAGGCTGTACAAGAGAAGTATAGAATGGATCTAGAAATATATATATAAATACAGGATAATAGAATATTCCTGAGATCCCAAAATAGTGCTATTCCCTCATGCTTGAAAAGTGCATGTCCTAAAGAAATTTTATGACTACATGTATAACGTATAAGAGAGATGCAAGCAAGGTGGGAGCATACTAAGCATTAGCATAAATCATGACCATCGGTCTGAACACGCCTCCAAAGTATTTTCTGTAAGTATCATGATAAAGTCTGTTTTGAGGGTGGACACAACAGGAATGATGAAGTCAGCAGTTACAGTAATATTTAAGGGCCCTCCTCTACAGGAGAGGGATAAGTGGAGAGTTCTGCCATTTGGCTCTGTCCAATGAGTTGGTAACAACTGTAAATGTGGTGACATAAGGTATAAGACAGACCTGAAGAACAGATCTTCAAGGAAATCTCAGAATACATTATATATGTCTCAGATAAAAAAGGGAAAAGGGAAGTAATCCGGTTGTCAGAAACATAGATGTTATCAGTGACAAAACTGAAACATACACAGTGAAATGTTATAAGTTAAAGAACTGGGTTTTGGTTTGGGTTGTTTGGGGGTTTTTTTGGCCTTTTTTTTTTTTTCATTAACACCTTGATAAATATTTACTTTGAGAAGACCTTTGATGTAAAGATCAATCTACATAAGAATCTAAGAATGCAGTCACCAGATGATAGGTAATTAGTAAACGGTGGTTGAGGAAAATTTTAAAAGCATGTATAACAGAAAGGAGTGAAAAGCAGATTTTATAACAGAACAGCAGGTTTCAACTTTGCAAAAGCCTTGATCCTAAAAATTTCTTCTCAGGAGTAGATGCTTGCAAATGTCGAGAGCTTTCTGCTATGGTACATGATTTTTCGCCAAAACTATAACAAATTAGTATTAAAAGCAATGCTAATCTTCCTGTAAGTTATCTTATTCTTACTGACAGATGGAAACAGCAACTTGAAATGCTTCCTAGAATGGACAAAGCATGAGCTGTCCAATGTTAAGAAAAACAAAGTCACTGACCCTTGAAACCAACTGAAAGAATTAAAACCAAAGTCATTAAAGTTTTAGGATCAACATGAAAATAAAAGGAGTACAAAAGCTCATCTAACTTTGTATGTTGCTTTCAAAAAGTGTTTATTTTTTTTATGAAGAGACACATTAAACCACTATCAGTATTCAAAATACTACAGTTAAGAGATTTCCCTGTTCTGCTATACAATACAATCTGTGGTGACCCTTACTATCTCCTTACTGCATTCAAAAGAACTTCACTTTCCCTGTTTGACAGCTGCTGCTAAGTTATATCTATGCTTCTGTGGATTCTGCGTTATGTACTCTAATCTCAAAGTTAACATTTTTCCCTATGAATTCAGCAGCTAGAAAATCAATTTTTCAATCAACTATTAAAACCTATTACCTCACATATGTATTTCAAATAGTTATTTAAGAGGTGAGCCAAAAATGTGTTACTGCTAAATATTTTCCTGGACAGTTTATACTTCAAAGTACATTTCACATTATAAGGAATATATAATCTTCTTACAGGTTTTCAAATTCAGAAACCTTGCATGCATTTTAAATGGCTGCATGGAGATTTTTGACTCTGTTTTACCCAATTTTTAGGCCACAGGCATGATGACCTGAAAGCTAGCAAGGACTGCTGTCCTGAGCCAGGTGAATACCCTGTCACTTGCAGTGTATGTGATTAATTCCAGTGACGTAAACTAAAGTGATTTTAATTGTCACGTAGAAAGTGAATATAGGACTAAGTGCCTGTGAAGCACGTAAAACAACCTGCTGGAGGTTTCAATCAATGTTAATATGTTCTTCTGTTAGAAACATGCAGTATGTGCAATAAATACAGCGCACTACTCAAAAGGAGCAGAGTGCTAAATTAAAAGCACAAACTTTAGTTCCAGACAAATCTGATCAGGGTTACAAATTCTACACAGGACTTGGCGACCACAAAGTAAGGAAAAACATCAGAAGTCTGAGAAAGTTGGTAAAGAAAAACACCAACTTCAGATCCTTCTCAGCCACAGTAAATCTTATTCTAACAGACTTCATCTTGTTTCATAAAATTCATTTATACTAGACTTTCAACTGCAAGTACAAAACCTGTGAAAACCTTGTCCAAACCAATATAACCCAAACGAATATTTCTTCCATTGTTACTGAGGAACTACTAAGGAAAAATGCCCAAGGCAATGTCACAACGCCTTTCTAATACATCTGACATTTTGGTAATCCAACATGAGAACGAACAATAATTAGCTTGTAAGCAAGTCCCATACTCCCTCGCATCTTTCTGGCTGACAGAGCAATGCTCTCCTGTCAGCACTGGTTTCTCTCCAGGACCCACCTCCACATATTTGCCAGATCTCACATGAAGGTATTTCCATAGAAATTAATTTACTTATTTATTTTTAGAGCAGCATCTTCAGTGACCAGGATCTATCACAACATTATGCACAACTGCAGAGTAAGACTAAATCTGGAAAGCTTAATAAAATCAGGAAATATCCTTCAATGAAAATATCAGTCTGGAAAACTAAAATGCATTATTGTCAAACCAGGGGCTTTGATTGTAAGGAAAACAGACCACTACTTGTGTATATTTTTTTTTTAACAAGGAAGTCAGTCTTTCATTTTTTTATTATGAGATTTTAGTTAGCAACACTCTTGGAATAAAGGATTGATGGATTTGGTTAGTATGTAAAACACAGGTGGAAGATTAGAGAGATTTGTTATGGGCAAGAAAAGAGTGTACCACCCAAAGGATAGCCCTGATAAATTTTGAAAGGCAGCATGAACACAAACTATTTCAGTAATATGGAGAAATAAATACATGATGGAACCTGAGCATGTATACACAACCAGATATCTAATAGTTCCAAGTACTTTGGTCTGGAAAGGACCATGTGCAGAAAAAGAAGAGATTAGTTTGAACTGTACTTACAGATAAGACTCCCAGATTCTGTGAACAACTTAAGTCTCATTTCCTAGCACACTCTCTAAGAAAATGACCTCTCTGAGTTTCAGCTCGACGACCAGTAACAAAGACTGTGTACAAATACCTGCCTGCCTCTGAGGGAGACTGTAGGGGAAAAAATATTTTTTAGTATTTGTGGAGGGAATTGAGACCTTATAATAATAAATACCACAGGAAATCAAAACATTTCATTCCAAATGACCTCAGAAAAACTGCCAGGGAAAACAAAAAAAAGCTACTAATCTATTCCACTTAGCATTAATGTAATCTGAATATTTGTGCATAGAGATATACTTTCCAAAATCAAGCAAGGAAAAGGCACCAGGAAATTTCTGCAATTATGAACTGAAACTGATCAAGAAGTTATTCCATTATTTTGAGACCAGTCACCCACATAATTGTATGCAAAGAACTGGACAGTGGCAGATTCAATATTAAAAACAAACAAACCCAAGGAATTCCAAACTCCCTGTTACATGGTCACCATTATTTATGTTCACTAGCCATATTCTGAGAAGTGCTATAGGCAGGTGGTTACATCTTAAATGCTTTTACCACAGTAAAATAATTGATTCTTGCCAAACTGGCAAAGTGGTGGTGCTCCGTGCAAGTGGCAAGGGAAGTCTAGTAAAACTATAACACAAATCAACTTAAAAAACCCAGCAGTGCAGGTACAGAAATGCGTCCATATATTATACCCAGCTATTTTCCACCACAGAGGTAAAATAGGCTAAGCGACGCAAGCTCTTACTGCATTCCCAGACAGAAGTCCCTTTGCTCTGTGATTAATAACTTTGATATTTGACAGATTGTTCCACCCATCCTTGCATTAACAACTCCATAAAACAGGCCCNTTTTTTTTTTTTTTTTTGCTTACGAATCTCCTGCACAAGGAGACTAACCTTGCAGCAGCCTGTCCCTGTTGGTAAGCTCCAGGACTGGATAAAGTGGTAGCACCAGAGGAGCAGGTACCCGGTCAATAGACTACTGTTATGTGTGTGCCACCTGTGCTTAATGGGAAACCAGAGGAGCAATTCCTACCATATTTCATTTCTACTGACTGCAGTGAATTTTCAGAAAGGACTAAATCTAGACTTAGTCTGCAGCTGCATCTTAAGATTCAAGTACCAATACAGAAAAGATGACAAATAATCCCCATGCCCCATCTGTTCATGTGACACCATAAGCTTGAGGAGGTTTTATTGCAGATCAAAACCACAGATCTTCAGTTTATGCCCAGCTTATTTGATTGATGTGCTTTAAAATATGTATTTTTCAAAGTCTCAAGAGGGACAGACAATCTCAAACCACTGGGAGGAAGCAGCGGGACGGGGAGACCAGCAAAGCCATGTTACATGGATTAAATTGCACATTACTTCATTCCCTAAACTATGTAAAGTGGCTGGGGGAATGAAGCAACTGGCAAAACCATCCACTCAAACATTCTCTGCCTTTGGGGTTTCCATCAGTGCTAAAACTTGCTGCACAGGGTGTAACACATTCTAAATAAATATTAGGATACTCTGATGAAAGTTAAATAAATCTCTCTTGTGTATGGTAAAAAGCATGACTAGTCACAAGATTTCAGATTGGACAAGGTATAATAAAGTAATAGAGAAAGGGGAACATAGAAATAAGGGGAAAGAAATAGATGACCTGAATGTCAGCTTTAAATTCCCACCTCCAGTGATTCATCCATTCATTTTAACTACCTCTTTAGTTAAATATAATCTGCTCAGAACTCTAGGAGTGTCTAATCAAAGCTGTTTGGCCTTGCTATTACCAAAGAAAGGAGATAGGAGAATGATGGAGCAGTCAGGACAGATTATTTACTTCTGTAGATAAACTTAGAATTTAGAAACCTGAAACCCAGGTGAGGCAATAAATTTCAAATGGACCAGAAATATGCAGAAGAGAAGAGGCTAGGAAGCTTTCTCCTGCTAATGGAAGCCTGGGTGGGCAGGGGGACCTTTAGGGAAGCTGTGGACAAAGCAGTCCATGCCCCATCGAGCTGGCACACTGACTGCAGGGGGGTTACTTCAGCACAGCATTGTTTGACCATGCCAGAAACACACACGCTGCTGTAAGCAACAGCAAGGTGCATCCTCCCCGAGCCCTGCACTACTGCTTCTACTATGAGGGCAGGAGCTACAAAAGGCATGAGTCACTTACACGGGGCACACAAAATATGTCACATGCTGCTGCATAAAGCAGGAGTGTGAGCAGATATGAGAATGCAGTTATTTCAGGCTACCACCAACCTGTATTGATTTAGAAGCAATAACTCAGAGGTTAAAAAAAATAAAATACAATTATGACTAGAACCTTAAATGAAAATAGCTAGACAGCTACACACACAAAGAATGGAATTAATTATTAAAAGCTAAATTAAATTAGTTTCTATTAAGACCAGTACTATTTTTTTGGTAATATACAAAGTGCTTTTGGGATTCAAGCCTCCAAAGCTTTGTGCCACTTCAGAGCCTCTGTCTGTTTCAGCAACATGGTTTCTCAAAGTGTGCTGATTTTCCTTCTCTGTAAAACATATAACAGAACATGTTTTTCATTTTGGAGTATTGTGTTTGCTCCCACCCCTTGCCCTTCCTGCATAATTCTTCTCTTTATATATCTGTACCAAAAAAAAACAACCAAAAAACCTTCTTTTCCAACCTAAAATGACTCTGTGATTAGGTTCTTTAAATACTTTACTGAATCATGACCAGAAGACCCTCAAACAAGGTAACTTTTCTCTTTTAAACCACTGTCCTGGTTTCAGCTGAGAGTGAGTTGTTTTTCCTTCTGGTAGTTGCTGTGCTTTGGGTTAGTATGAGGAGAATGTCAGTAACACATACTGGTTTAGTTCTTGCTAAGTAACAATTATGTTAATCAAGGACTGTTTCAGCTTCCTGTAGCTGAGAGGGAGCATAGACAAAACAAGCTGGCCAAAGGAATATTCCACACCACAGACACCATGCTCAGTACAGAAGTGGGGGTTTGCTGAGGCACAGGAATTTTTGATCACTGCTTGAGGTGGGCTGGGCAACTGTTCATCAGGTGGTGAGAGCAACTTGTGTTGTATCCCTTTGTCTATTCATCCACAATTGTTATTATTATTGATCATTGCTGCTTCATTACTGAAGCTGTATTAAACTGTGTATTCTATTTAATTCTATTAAACTGTCTTTATCTCAACCCATGAGTTTTTTCCCTTTTGTAAGCTACTGAGGTTGCTGGGGGGAGTGAGTAAACAGCTGTGTGGTCCTAGTTGCTGACCGGGGTTATACCACAACAACCATGAAAGAAAGAATGTCAAGGTTCACTTAATGCAAATCAATACAGAGATATTAGTAGTAATAATGTATTTTCATAAAATATACTCAATTATTATTTATTATTACACAATACACCTTTACCTCTTCAAGTGAATTTATAGTTAAACTTGCTCTATCAATTCTCTCCTTCACCATCTGAGAACTATATTCTTAGATGATCCTTTTTGGATACCTGTGATTTCTAAGTTCTTTTTTTAAAAAAATAAAAACATCTACAATTTATATCAATCATACCTATTTCTGGAAAACAATACATTTTTAAAAGTTGTTGTCTGTTCTTCTTACCGTTACAGTAATAAACATATTTCCCATTTTCACCCAAAATTCTTATGCACTAGCACGCCTTGAAACTGCTTAGATTCTTCACATGTCAAAAGGTTTTGGGGCCCAAGAAATTCAAGCCACTTGGCTGTGTCCCTGCACATTAGGCATTACAGAACGTGCAGCAACAGATACCAGAAAAGCCTGTACTACCTGCAAGACCCATCGTTCTTCTTGAATAGTTTTCCTTTCCTACAGGAGCCTAGAGATGGCAGTTACTGTAGATCCCTGGATACAGAGGCACTTGCTGCTGTAACAGGCATCCTCTCTGTGCTCCCCTAGGGAGGGCACAGAGGAGGGAGCACCAGGACAACAGCCAGCAGTGTGACGGATGGAGAAAGCTGAGGGGCATGTCTTGGTACTGAGCAATGAAACAAGACTGGAGACATGGAGTTAGGCTCCTAGAAGATGCAAGAGAAATGCTGCTTTCAATTTTGATCAATAATTTCGGGCATGCTCTCTAAAACTTTCCCAGGGACATCATATCATTGTAACATGGCCTTGGCTCCCTTTCAGTACTTTCACCCATTAAGGACTGTGAAGAAAGGTGATTCAAAAGCTTTTACATGTTTTTCATGGCATCAGCAGGTGAAGTGGTCATGTAACATGAACACCAAGATAGTTATATTCAGTACCTCTTCTCTCTTTTCAACTAATTAGTTGCATATTTACCTATAAAATAGGTAATACATGGTTGCCACTAACTGCAACTAAATTGTACAATTCAGCAATTAAAAGATTAAAGAATAAAACTGACTGAATTATCAAGTCATAAATAAAATGGGATTTTAAAAAAATATATTTGAAGTTTTTTCATTATTTTTCATGTTTAATCTGAAATGCTGGGGGGGTGTGTGCGTGTGAATGTTTCTAGAAGGGTTCTGCATTCTTCAGAGTTAGTGCCTTTTGTTCTATCTACATATACAAAGTAAAATATTTTCAGAAAAAAAGGTCCATATGAAAATACCCAATGAAATGAAATGCTCCAGTTGAAATGCAAATTTTTGGTCTAATCACCTCCACATAATCTTATACATGTGCTGATGATAAAAGGAAAGCCTAGCTGGAGCAGTACAATTCAGCCCAGAGAAACTGTATCAGCAGAACCAATTCTGGAGAACATAAATTTAGAGCTAAAGTTAATGACCTTCCTACTATATATCAAGCAACCAACATAAAGGAGGAAGCAATATATTTTCTGTTATTCTTGGTAGTTTAAGTCTTTAAAAGAATTCTTCACTTATTGTTAGCTATTTCCCCTCCAAAGCACTACACAGAAGGAGAAAATTAAACATATAAATAACGGTTTGACTAATTGACTTAAAAAGAAATAAAAATCAGTCCCTCTAGACTGTCTGACAGGTAAGTATCGAGAGAAATATATTACTTCAGATAATTAGTGAAAGGTTCAAAAGTTCATTCCTACTTGGAAACAGTGTTTATCAGTCTCCAAATCTTTTATTTTCCATCAAAACTGGAAGGTTTAAAATTCCATCCCTTAGTAATTTCACGTGAAGACACTAATGCTGCACCCCAGCTCAGGAGAGCTGAGCCAAGCATATTCACACTCCATCAAGTCCTGCCTGTGCACTGGGGGGAGTAACAACATCCCCCAAATATCCCCCAACTCCTGCTTGCAGGTCTGCCACAGCCTCTGTGCCCATAGAGAGGACCATGGGCCTCCAGTCAGCAGTGACTGCTGACACATCTCAGGGGCTCCAGAGACCCAGGGGTCTCCAGAGGACCAAGGTGTCTTGACTAAAAATGGTCCCTGGCCCCCAGCTGCTCTACAGGTGAGGTGCAGCCACCTCCTCTCTGCTAAGACATCATAGCTGAGAAACCACAGAATTTTGATCCTTCCTTTTCCCAAGATCCAAAAAGAAAATGGGGGGAAATGAGATGGTAAATAAAGGAAATACGTCTAAAACATGACCTGACCACAGTGTAGCCTAGCTGCTCTTTTAGTCAATCCTTGCACACATTTCTGTGCCTGCATGAGTGCCCTTCCCCCGGCAATGAAATTCCATCACCTTCTAGTTTCAACAAAGATAGTGGAAAAAGATACCATTCTGTTTGAGCAGAAGACCAGTGACATTTACAGGTTTCCAGATAAGAATAGTCATACATGCATATTTTATTATTATGTAGGGTTGCATTCAATAGTGGTATTAAAAAGAACACAATCAAGCTCAAAGTATGATGGTAATTCTGATTTTAAGAGTTCCACAAATACAGGGGATGGAGTGCTTAAAAGGTGCTTTTGCAAATGAGGGAATGAAGACGGATTCCATAAAACACCACAAAGGTACTCAGGACACTTAATACTTCAGAGGTCTGAGCATTAGCTTCTATTTCAAAGGGAAAGCCTTGCAGGTAATTTCTTAGCAACCTTTTTAAGTCCCATTGGGCATCTTCCCAAATTCCTTCTAAAGTTTTGACAAGTAGGCTGATGGCCAGGAACTTTTTTTTGAGCAAAGTATTCCTGGCACCTAAAAAGGCACTTCACTGCTCAGTGGAATCTACGACAGCATCTAGAACCTACTTTTCATTGATTTCTTTAAGTGCTTAAACACAGCTTTAAAGATTCAGCGGTACTGTTTTCATTTTGTTGCCCATGGATGCAAAATCAAGATCCATCCAGACCGTAATAGCAGTTTGGTATTTTATTAAGTATATGAATCAAAGTGCACTGAACATGTATAGATACACCTTTATGCTTCATTTAATGATTTGTTATTCAAGAAATAATTACATATAGTTACATGAGTACATATAACTACATATAGTTACAAATAGTTACACGAGTAAAAAGACAGCATAAATATCCCTGCACTAAAGAGCTTATAAATGTGAATTCTGCATGGGAATCCACATACATAAAGTTTTTGATGTAAGCCAATCTTGCAGTGATGACATTTAAAAGCAAGTTACACTTAGACATGACACTGGGGGTGGAGGACTTAAAAATATAACAATAAATGATATATGACTTATGGGGAGAAGAGACCACAATGAAAGCACACTAAGCAACAACTTCTCAAGACTATTCTCAATAGTACACAACTAAAACAAGTACTCCTCATGTCTGCCCTTACTATGCTTTGCTTTGTGTGTCTTAGAGCACTCTGAGAAAGTGAACTCAAGTCCAATGGATGAAAAGGGCATCTTCTAAAGAGCACACTGAATGCGCTCCATTCCCAATTAGGCGTGTTCAGCACGGTCTGGAACTAGTCCAGAGAAAACATCCTCGATGTGTTGACCTATCCAATGTTTTGTCCTATACATCACGCAGGTGGGCTGCCCTTCATGATAAGGTAGACATTGCCTAAAATCACTGTCGAGGCAAGGGAAGAAGATTCTTCACATATTTTAATGTGAAATCCATTGCTTATGAAGCTTAGAGGATTTTAACAATCTGTAACAAGCCTTTCACAAGGAAAAGAATTGTTCTGTCCATACCTCCAAAGAAAGTTAAACTGTTGGCTTCAGCAGTCCATTAATAGAGACGATTGCAGATGCCTATCTTTCCTGCTAAAATTAAAAAGCATTATGCTTATTCCTAGTTCTATTATTTTCCATCTTAAATATTGTCTCTCTAATCCTGAATTGTTCTATCTCTCAGTATCCTAATAATGGCTTACATATTCTCTGCTACAAATTTTCTCCTCAAGGTCCAGGATTTTCTTATCTGGCGCTTAAAACTGTTTAACCAATTTAACTACTTTTCATAGTAGCAGCACATCAATAAACTGAAGAATATTGTTCTTCAGGTTCCTACTGAGAAGATAAAACTCAGCAGTCTCCTAATGCAACAGAGATAAAATATGCAGCAGCATTCAGGTCAGAATGATGCAGAGGAAAATTGTATTTGATGCCCTTCACAAACTCTGAGAAGTTACTGCCCAAAGACTCACGCCCATGTGCATGGTCACTGTTAGCAAGGGCACGGTCGCAAGACTGTGGGTAATCAAGAAGAGATGACTGCTTGAAAGCCTACAGTCAACATGGGAAGTGCTGTGTATTGTGGACTTCTGCAAACTACCTGAACAGGGTATCATCGTGGTTATCCAGATTACACACTTATGTGACTCAGGGAAGTCACAAAGGCAAGGACTCATTGCCGCGGCCATGAGCAGTCGAGCCCGACGCAATCGATCAGGAAGCCATCCTCAATCGAATCAGGAAGCACCTCACCAGGAAGCACTCAGGAAGCACACCAGTCGTTCTACAGTTACAGGTCCTCATTCGCTAAGCACTACATTTCGGATAGGGAGAGGGGTATTGTCCACGAGCTTGCCACGCACTTTCCACACGCTTAAAGTTGCCCCATGATTGGCTACAACATTTGTGTCATTTGCTGTTTCCCACACTTTGTTTCGCCTTCACTATACTTCGTTTCGCTTACTTCCACTTATTTGCATATGTGCCCTTTCAGTAACTCCCTCTTAAAGGGCCTGTTATCAACAACTCATATTTTAGCCATCATGGCAAGATGGCAAAGCTCAGATTGAAGGTCTAAATATGGATGGCAGGGGGTGGGGAGGATGGAGACTACTTAGTAATTCAGCCCAAGAATTCAATCCATATAATAACTTTTGAAAAAGGGAGAGAGGGGCAGGGGGTGCAGAACGGGGAGAAAAGTGAAGGGCCAGGAAGTTTTTGGGTGGATGATGTTTATATCCAGATCCCTTGAGAAGCTCAGGCAATTGTAATACCAGCCAGGCATTTCAGAAGCAGCCATTTTAAATGGAAGAAGTCTATAAACTTAGACTGAATTTATAGCAGATGCCTGGACTAAGATGATTTCATTTAACCAAGTCTATGGTACAGCCTCTTACACATCTACCTACTCAGTTATCTTAAGTTTGAAAGACAACTGTAAATATACTGCAAAGAGTAACAATGCTGTAAATCTTGCCTGATGTTACAGATCTCGGCATCCACAATACCACTCTACTAAGTAAACACCATTTGTATCCTAATGTTTTTGGGTATAAAGATGTGAAGAGTATCTTTTTTTTTCTGCCCAGAGCTTGTCCATTAGGTGTTCCATGACGTTAATTGTTGAAGAAATTAACTGATCATGAAACAGAAAATGCTGTTTCCTAGAAGCTACCTCTTTCCCCAGTAACACAGAAATACTAAGAGATTGACAAAGCGAACTCCAGGGTGGATGAAAGGGAAGTGGATGGATGGCTGACTCACCAAGTCATCATGAAAATCTAAATTTCAAAACAGAAGAAAAACATAATTTGAAAGATTAAAGGCACTGAAGCTTCCTAAGAGGGAAGAATATAATCCTTCGATTTTCCTTTATTTAACAGAGAGCTCTCAAAATGTGGCTGTTCCGTTGTTGGAGTGTTTTGGGGTTATTTTTTTCTTCTTTTTTTTTGCAAACTGCAATTTACTACAGTTGTTATTGCCCTAACATTGAGACCTTAAGACATTAACACTTTAGCTAATGTATCAGAAGGAATGAAGGCATTCCAGTCAAAAAAGAAATGGGATTAAATAAAATAAAGCATGCATAATTAATAATAAAATTGTTTCAGGGTTTTATAATCATTTTTATGATGAAATAAAAGGTGCATAACAGGAATAATTTTCAGACATGCAAAATAATGAAAACAGCAAGGAGGAAAAATGAGAAATAATTTGCTTAATACTATTGTTTATCAAGCTAATAACACTTATCGCTCTGGGGCACAACGAAGACAATTTATTGTTTATATAACTCACAGACACTAAAAGGTGCTATTTAAAGTAGCAGGTATTAAAATATAGGTATAGCTAATTCTTATTTTAATTTTCCATTTGCATGGTAATTTTTTTTACCACTCTTGTATTCAAAACTCATCACAAAAATGTTGAATTTCAATTAAAATAAAAGGAAAATCCTTTTGTTCAAAAGATGGCTGATAGCTATGCTCAGTTTGAATTACCATACTGCTAAACTGACCTTCTCCACAGAAAGATGCTGAATAAGAAGTCAAGATGTTTCTTGCTTACTTATATAGAATACAGCCAGGCCCTGTAGGTGTTCTCTCTTTCACTCTGCTTCCAGGTTTTGGGTTTCTTTTACTTTTATAGGTACGTGAACTCCTGTAGAAGGGAGGAAGGGGTTGTGCCCTGAGAGGCTAAGAAAACTGCCTGGCAGCATAATCAATATATATATAAATATATAAAATCTGTAACAGACTTAGGGGGGCTACTTTGGAGAGAAGTCATCAGTTCCAGCTGCAAGGAGAAAGCACATGCTCCTTCCACCTTCTGATCTTTAGCACCAGGGAATTCTGCAGAAGTCCTTGTCTTGCAAAATTGCGTTTATGAAACCTCACACAGACTTTCTAACTGTTAGTACTTCAGAAGACGTGTAGATATATTTGGACAATGAATGAGTTGACAGTAGTTAATACCTTTGCATCTTATTTGTCATTTTCCAAACTATTCTACCTTACTGGTACACACTCCACCAGTGTCACCCTGGTTCAACTTCCCAGGTCCTTCAGGTAACCCAGTTCATCATGAATGATCATCTAATTTTTCTCACTAACAGTGCCTCCCTAGCTTCACACACCAGCAAACTATGGTATTTTACCTCCCCAAAAGGGTTTTAAAACAAAATATAACAAACAAACAAAATCCAAGGTCTTACCCTCAACTAGTCAGCCTCTCTGCTCTCACAGGTTCCCAACCACAGAGCAGAATCTGCTGGAAATCCTCAACTGAAGACATCACACTACTTTTGGTATGAGCTGCCTCTGGAAAACTTTTTGCAATCATTCTGTTTATCATCTTACTTTTAATTTCTCTTACCACTGGTACGTTTCACAACTTTGTTTCATGATGCTGTTGAGATGAGAACCAAAGGCCTGCAGAAGGTTCTATCACTTTCCAGCTTTCCACTTCTCCTTTAAGCAACCACACTAATGTCTGCTAGTGCTCTGCTGTATTTCCAGTGCTAGGTTAACTCTGGTTATGCCAAGTGAAACAGCTCTCACATCAGTGCAGCACACCACTGAGGGAAGGGTTATTTCCCACTGCTGCAGAGCCAGTGGGTACCACCACACCTCTCCCCGGGCAGCATGCTCACAAGCTTTGACATAGCCTGCCCTTTCTTGTCTTCTGTTGGCATCACAGTAACAGACATTTAAGGCTACTGAACAGAATGGGTAGACTCTGTGGAAGTTATGTTACAGGGTTAAGTCACCATCATACAGTTGCCTCATCCAGACAGACACATTCAGAATCCAGTAATGATTCACATTACTAACCCAAGCCAAATAAAATCAAAACTGCTATGGAATGGGATAACCGTTTTAGGACACCATCGTAAGTCGCAAAAGGGAGATCTTGCTTTCGAGAAGTATTTACAAATTTCCTGGCTCACTTGGCCTTTTCTATGCCAATCACTTGTGGACTGAGAGAAGAGAGGATGCACTCATCTTTATTTATATAAAAACCATAAAGTTCTAATTTTTTTAAAAAGCTAAGAGGCAGCCAGACAGTGAGGAACATGCTTCATTATTAAAGCTGATTTGCTTTACATTGTCCATGAGGACTAAGGGGAAATTAAGCTCCTACTTTGCAAAATAAAGCATCCACAACACATAAGTTGCATTTCTTGTATTTACAATGGTGAAATACTAAGGCTTGAAAAAAGAACCCTGTCTGCTCGCTTTGCTTTTCATCACAGTTTCCAAAATTAAATCCCATTTTACAGTCTTGACACAGCAGTCCACAACTGGGAAAAGGCAGGATATTAAATCTGCCAGGTCAGCCCAGGACTAACAGCAGTTCAGCAGGTCCATTCAAAAAATAAGAGACTGTAAATACGTATCACCACAGGAGAAATCCTAAAGAAGTGGAAGTCAAGCTATTCCCATCATGCTACTTCAGGAATATGCATATGAGTGCAGGAAAAATTGTCTACAATCCAGATAAACTTTCTACTAAAATGTTCACACATAAACTGAGTAACCAGCAATGCATATGGATGTGTAACAACCACAGATAGGATTGTTACTCTTTTGTTCCCAGCATAAGTTAGTCTAGTTACGTTTCAGCAGAGAATAAGCCTGTGGAAATCACAACAGTTTAGAACTCTTGGGGCAACGGACAAGGTTTGCATTAGAAGCAGAATAACTCAAAGTACAATCAAACTTACAAAGGAAGCTACAGAAGTTATAAATATGTCCTGCAGTTTAAAAATGCCTTTTAACAGAAAATCAAAATGGATAGAAGAGAGGATGTGTTATTCTCTCTTCTCTCTCTTTGAGGATACAATAAAAAAGTCAAGTACAAAAACGCAATTGGAAAACTCTGCACATTCAAAATTATTCTACTTCAAGTCACAATGTGTACTACAGAGGTGCTTAGCTTGATAAAGGTGAAGTCTCATCTCTAAAACTCTGCATGTTCTTCAGACCCAATCTTATTTTGAAGTAATAGACTGAAACTTAATCTCTGGATTCAGTCATGTAGAAAATAAGTTTGGACTACTAAAATTAGCAGCAAGTCTTCCCTCTGCTTTATGTTTTAAAATATTTTAACAAAAGTTTTTGATATTGCATCTCAGTGGTGTGAGAGCTCAGTAATATTGTCCAGTGCTATTTTCTAATAGAGAACTGAAACTCCATTCTTACCCATAAGAGAGAGAGAAAAGATTCATGTTTTAATGCCTTGTCCTAGACAACAGAAAGAATAAGTAGCTTTTCCCTTATTTTAGCCATAATAAAGCATATTATACGTAATGCGTAGATTACTAGCCCTGAAGGGGCTCATGTGACAGAAGAAAAAGCAAGTAATTTTATCTAATAATCACATTTTTTCTTCTTTTTCTTAAAAAAAAATAATAAAACAAAGGCCACTTAGGTTTTTTTTTCCTCAGAAAAGTTATTCTTCCCAGCTGCTTGCAAAGGATAAAAGCAAAAGGAATCAAGCAATAAGGTAAATTAAAAATTCAAAGCATAATAATTGAACTTAAAACCTTATCTCCCATTGTTTGCCACTGGGAAAAAAAAAAAAAAAAGTGAAAAAATTAGATGGTGCTTTAGTGCTTCTCCAGAAGGACACTATTTGTCAAGCTTGAAAAAGCTAGTGAACATTTACTCTCAAAAAAAGTTATCTTTTTATACACATATTAATTTTAAAAAGGTAAGCAGAAAATAGTAAAATTAAGGTATCGTCACCATCAAAACAAAGGAAATATTGGAAATCTAGAAGGCATCTTTTGGGTGAACTTCCCAAGGGGCCTGTGCAGAAGCAGAAACACCTTGCTGATTGTGCCTAACGTCACATAGGAATCTGAGCGGAGCTCACTTTCAGCCACACAGCTCCTCCCTGAGTGTTGTTTTATGAAGCAGATGGAAGGCTAAAGCCTAATGAAACACAAAGACATTGCCCAACACTTATGCGAACAGACCTTGCAGGCAAATTTCTGAAAGCCACAGGAAATTGAGTTTAAGTAAAAATTACAGGACTAAATCAATTACTTTTAAAACAATACTTCATTTTTGGGAGAAGACCAGAACACAGTTTTATGTCAAAGATTGAAACAAATCAAGTTACTCAGCAGAAACCACTAAGCAGGAGAAAACCAATTATTTATGCTCTATTATATGCTACATGGTATTAAAATCCTTTGCATTATTTATAATACCTGCACTTATACCAGAAATTGCTTGCAATCTTCACTATCACCAAAAGGTGGCATTTGAAATATCACAGAATAGCACATTTTCACAATAAGCTTTGAGTAATCAAAAGCTTCTTACGCAAATACAATTATTTTTCACTGCTTGCATACTGAAACTGACCTGAATTGTCTAACCACATACAGCAGATGACAGATAAAACGAGACAGCATAATTGTACACACTTAGAGAACCCCAAAGACATAGGAGTGTATGAATCAATTACATAAAAGCAAAATTATAAGCACAAAATTATAATAGATTAAGAAAGAGGTCATAAAACTACCAGGCAAGTAATAAGTAGCTAGGAACAGTAACCAATAACCAGTTCAATATGTATTAAAACATTTAAGACAGAAAAAATAAGTCATGTAGTAATTTCACTTTGCAACTTCACAGCTTCTTTTTCATTCCTGCACTACATTCAAATGCATNAAAAAAAAAAAAAAAAAAAAAAAAAAAAAAAAAGAAAAAAACAAAAATTTTGCTTTAAAAAACTTTTTTTTTTTTTTTTTTTTTTTTTTTTCCCCATTGGTAAAGGAATACACAGTTTGCTTGTTTGGTTGGTTTTTATCCCTTCTTCGAGCTCCGGGTAATGGTGTATAGTAAACAAAGGTAACAGTATCTAGAAGTCTAATTTAATTCCCTATTACATTTTTATTGTGGTTTGGTTTATTACACAATTTTATGTCATTGCAAGCAAGACCTGCTGTGGATGAGTGGAGAAAAAA
>VZTM01042752.1:0-30376 GCA_013400555.1 Jacana jacana | reverse complement strand
AAGTAAATATTCTGATTTTTAATTTCTGCCACCAATCTCAGCAGATAAATACTGAATAGACACCAAATAAACTCCAGATAGGAAAAGTAATGCTGTCTACTGAGAGCAAAACTTCCTTTTAGTTCATCAGATTGAGCTGCTAATTATAAACTCCAAGGATGTCCTCAAACCACAGCTGAAGGGATGTGTAAAATCTTCAGATAGCAATTCTAGTCACTAGATGGCAGTGTGATTTGTTATTTAACCATATCTGGGAGCAAATCTCTTTCTCAGATGCAGCAAGTTGTTCTGATCTTCTGTTGTTCAGTAGAACACAAATATTTGCTACTAAGTCTAGTCACAAGTTTTATCATTTAGCAATGTATCCCTTCGGGGGAAGGAGCGGGGTGGGGGGGATAATTTCTCTTATGTAAATTACTTTCAAGCAAGCAGAGTAGTGCTACAGTGGTAAGGAAGTAGGAAGTCCTGTGTATTTGCAGTCCTTTCTGCTTATCTTGTTCTTTATGTCCCAACTGTTTGTTTTCTGGATGGCTCTATGTGAACATGCACACATCTTTACTCTCCTTTGGTTGTCACATTACTCACATAGCTCTTTGAAATGCAGTAGTTTACTCCCAGATGGCAGCAAGGACCACACAACCACTCACTCAGTTCCACACCCCACACCACTACCCTCCTCACTCTCCCTGCCCCGTGCCTCCACCCCCAACCCAAGATGGGTAGGGAGACAGAGAAAAGGTGGGAAAAGGGAAAAAAACCCTACTTGTGGATTGAGATAAAGACAAGACTATCTAATGTAATAATAATAATAGTAAAAGAATATACAGGTAAATGTATGGTAAAAGATAAAGTAATACAGGATAAGTCACTCGCTCCAGTTTGTCACTTGGTTTCCCAGCCTGTCCTGAGCAGTGATTGCAGATTCCAACCCCCTGGCCAGCCCTCCTTTATATACTGGCATGATATCTACAGTATGGAATATTCTCTTGGCTAGCCTGCTCTGTCTGTGCTCCCTCTCAGCTTCCCCATGGAAAGCTGAAAAAAAATAATTCCTTGACTAGTAGAAACATAACCTGGCCACAACTAAAACAATATGCATTATTGACATTCCTATCATACCAAATCTAAAACACAGCAGTTGCTAGAAAGAAAATTAACTCTAACCCTGCTGAAACTAGGACAAATGTTTATACTTTGTATCTCGCTATGCCATAACATTTACAAAATACTTGTATACTGCTATTAGTTACGCTGTCTTAGTATGCTAATATTTATTCAAGACAAAGTAGTATTAACTGATTGATGAACCTCTAATTTATACATGGCCTCTGCTTTGACTATATGGAGCATAGCATTTGAAAGTTATTGTATAGAAGCTCATCAGAGCATAGCAATTCCACATTATTATAAAAAGAAAGATGAATGTTCGTAAAATATTTTAAAATATCTAGTGCTTGTTCCAGCCCCTGTGTTTTGGCTGATGCCATTAGCTACAGGATAGGGATCTGCAAACTTTGATTAGTGAAGTTATGCAGATATACTCTGGACAACCACAATGGATAGATTAGTCATAATACCTATTTAATTGAAAAACACAAGGTATATAAACATAGATAATTGAATAATATGGCATAATAATAATATAATGTAAGAATTTGGATAATATAATGCTCCACTTCTGTAACCTTTATTGTCTGAAATGCTGGAAGTCTCATTATATTGATCACCAGTTTTAAATTCTGGTTGTTTATTGAGTCACCAATATCAAGTTAGATGATTCCATCATATCGGTAAAAATAAAAATAAGAATGTCCAACATTCATAGTTCTGAAGCCAAGCATGGAAGGAAATAAGAAATAACACCCCCAAAATCTTATTTTCTTTTCTTTTCTTCAGTTCCTGGAACTGGCCATGGAATTGTGCTGGGTCCATGGAAGCCCACCTGTCATTCTCAGTCATCAGTTGGTCTTTGAATCACAACAAAAGTCAATGCAAGGGGGAAAATATCCATCAACATAAAAGTTTTCTATCTCTTAAGCGTAATTCGTCTTGGATACTTTTTGAACTAACGGTTATGGGAATTATATGTTTTACAGATTTGCTCATTCTGATAAGCAATGCATGAAGTACCTCAGGCAATACTTCAATTCTCTAGGGATAACCTTAGTGAGAACTTTAAATCAGTATAAAGTGTTGTCCTTGGACATACATCATCCTACTCCAACATTAACTAGATAAAAAGGATGAATAAAAATTGTTTAATGGTTTTTAGAGCATCAGAAATAACAACTTGAGGATCAATAAAGATATGTGGATCCATGTAGATCGTGGAGTAAAATCATAATCATACTGACACATGAGACCTTGACAACATCTGTCCAGCTGTAACTGGCAGGAGTAATCCAGTAATTGCTTCCAGAGAAGTAACAAATTACCTTGCTGATTTAACAGTTTTCATGTTCATTATATTTGTAGCACATTTGCAAACCAGAGGATGATAGAAAACCCAACACCAACTGTTAATTTGCCTTAAATTGGGAGAACGTGACAGAGATTGGTCTGGTTATGTGATTAGCAAGGCAATCCTAAACAAAGCATATGCTGACAGGCTGTTATGGAAAGCCATAAATATGAAAACAAGAGCACTAATGGGAGAAACACATCCATGGGCATTCAACACCACACTGGACAGCAGAATGGCTGAACTTCTGATGGAACTGCTTCACATGAAAGTTGAACTGCCAGTCCAGGAAACAAAACATGCAACTGTCAAACTGAGTGTCCTCTTCCCCCAAGAGAATGGTGCTAATCTGGCATGAGTGTGAAGTGCGTGTATACTGCAGAACAGAGGTTTTCAATTAGAAATCATTGTTATGTGCACCCTGTTCAGAAAATAACTTTGAAATTCTATACAAAATAGTTGTGTGATTTTGTTTATGCACTCACCCCAGTACTCATTTCCCTGTGACAAGCTACCACTTATGTAGGTAGGTAACATGGACAGTGGAATTGAGTGCACCTTCAGCAGCTTTGCTGATGACATCAAGCTGTGTGGAGTGTTTGATATGCTGGAGGGAAGGGATGCCATCCAAAAGGACCTGGACAGGCTTGCAAAGTGGGTCTGTGCATGGCGTTACTGTGAGACGTACTCAACTCTGTTGACAGACTAAGTTCAAGGTTTCCATATTTTGTTTTAGAAACTGGTTTAACAGCATTGAAAGTCTGTGGTCTGATCTAGGTGTTCCTGCTCTGGCAGGGGGATTAGAATAGATGATCTTTCAAGGTCCCTTCCAGTCCCTGATATTCTGTGATTCTGTGAAATACTTTGACATCGTTTCAGCTATAGGTGATGTTTTAGATATAAACAGAATCAATTTATTAGGCAATAAGGTCAAAAATCTGACAGTAGGGAATCAAATATGAAGTAAAGTAGAGAAAGCAGCCTCAGTAAAGTGAATATGACTGAAGCAACAATAATTGGTACATCCTTTCTTTCCTGCCATGTTCTGGATGTGTCACTGAAGCTAATGGGAAAAAAAAGGGGAAAAAAAAGGGAAAAAAAAAAGGGGGGAAAAAAGGGAAAAAAAGGAAAAAAAGGGGAAAAAAGGGGAAAAAAAGGGGAAAAAGAAGGGAAAAAAAAAGGGGAAAAAAAAGGGAAAAAAAGGGAAATAAAAGGGAAAAGGGAAAGCTTGCACTGCCCACCATACATGGATATTGAAGATCCCCACTTTCCTAGGTATACCATTACATTTTCAAAACTTTTTAGGTAATGGCTAGTGAGGTCTGCAGACAGAACATGTTCAGCTGACAGTCAACCAACACCACCAAGTCCTTTTCTGCCAGGCAGTTATGCAGCTCTCCAGCCACTCTTCCCCAAGCCTGTAGCACTGCATGGGGTTGTTGTGATCCAAGTACAGGACCTGGTACTCGGCCTTATTGAATCTCATCCCACTGGCTTCAGCCCATCGATACAGCCTGTCCAGGTCCCTCTCTAACAACTCTCTACCTTCCCTCTACCTTTCTACCACACCCTAACTTGGTGTCATCTGCAAATTTACTGCAGGTGCACTCAATCCTGTCATCCAGTAAAAAAAAGAAAAAGAAAAACAACAAAAAAACCCCAGACAAACAAAACCCAAACAAACTAACAAAAAACCCCAACCAAATAATAAAAACAAACAAACAAAAAAAACCCCAAAACAACCCAACCAATCAAAACGCCAGCAAGAAAATTTCAGTCTGTTTTCATATATTAGGATGAAATAAAGTGAAGCCCGTGGTCATAAAAAAATGCAGGTTTTCTAATGCTATTACAGTCCTGCCACATTTGTGGAAAAAGTGCTTCTCTGGATCAAAAACTCAGAAGGTGCTCAGCACTTTGTTAAAGTAGCTATAAAACAGCAGCAAATTGCTGCTGCCCAGGCTCTGGGGAATGCACATGCAGTTAGTTTGTTACAAAGTGCCAATTACTTCTGAGGCCAACCAGGTTGTTACTAGGGATGTAGAGAAGTGCTTTTTTGAGAGAACAGGAAAGACATTGGCAAAACCAGCACTCTGAAGCTGCAGGAACAGTGCTTACTTTAAAACCAGTAAGAAATTTCATGATTGCGAAAGGTTTTGAAGCCTTTGTGATTAGAAAGCAAAAGACCTCTGTTGGAAATGGAAGTTACCTGGGTTGTTGCATGTAAATAGCTATATGTGTGACCCCTGTCCACCATAGACAATGATTGCACAGGGAATGCAGCCAGTCCACAGCCTGGAGCTACTACCTTTCACCACCCCAGTCTTGGGGGGGACTGGACAGCAGCAGAACGGTGCAGACATACTTGTGTTAGGGAAGGTTTTTTTTTCAGACACAGCACAGAGAGAGCACATGTACTGCAGGTGTAAGGAGAGAAAAAAATTAGATATGCTGCAGTGGTTTTGCCAGATATACTCTGGATCAACTGGGAGCATGGGCTTTGCCAGTGCACTAAGTTATTTCCTTGCTTTTCCAGGTGAAATAACAAAGTATTTTGTCAGATTGGGTTTGCATAAACCTATTGCTAACTATGCACAAAAACATGGGTTTTAGCTTACTAAACACTGCTAGTCTAACAAGTAGTTTCCAAAACAATAATAAAAAAATAATAATTAAAAAAACACCCCCAAAAACCCCCAACCCAAAACAACCAATGGTGGCCACTGGAGGGCTCAAACACATCTTAAGAAATATTCTCAGCCCATGAACTGTATTTGGCAAACAAAAAAGGATGAGACATAAATGACATTACACAACTAGGAGTGAATATTTGAGGATGTAAATTTCAAGCTTTGTAGCTAGTGAGACGTAATTATGAGGTGTATATTGTTGTCCTAAAATGTAATTTGCATATTATTCTCTCTAGCTACCTTTTGCTAAAGAATGCTAGCAGAAGCAGGATCTTCTGCTCTTAATGGCCACGATTATGATTATCAGTGCTTTAGACATTAGATATATTACTTCTTGGAAGACATGCAATAAAAAAATATTTTCCTTTACATGAAGTCTGTATTTGTGCAAAGAAAAACAAAGGCAACTAGGTAGCAATTTTACCATTTTCACATTGCAGCAGGTTTAAGTGTAGTAATCAGAGAAGTGTGATTTCTGAAAAACTAGATGATTAAAAATAATTATTTTATTAATTTATTTTTGAAGAACTATCAGAAAGTTTGATCAAAGTCTACATAAAGAGGAAAAGATATTTAATATACTTACAAACATGAAGGAGCTATGTCTTACCTAACTGTTAAAATAATGTCTCATATATTTTCACTTGAAAAGAGGTCAAAGATCAGCCCAGATTTTTCTGAGAATTACTATCATCTGCAAGCTATTAATCATCTTTAAAAAACAGTGTTCCAGATGAGTTGAGATGAAATTAAACAGCTCCATTTAGAAAGCATATTGACAGTGCTTGAATATCGTAAACTACCAAGGCTGATAATATCTTCAGTGCAAAATTATGTTATATTTAACACTGTGGAAGCCAGAAGGCCCTCACTCAGATGGAAATTCACCATGTCAAAAAAAAAACAAACAAAAAAACTCCAACATTAATAGATAAGTGTAAGAAAAATGGTACCCTCCAGGTCAAGCTGAAATTTTAAATGGACTCCAATATAAGCAAACGGAAGAAAGATGGAGTGCAATTATCACTATTTTTCAGGCGAGTAAGAAGAGACACATGTTAAGATTCACAGTACGTACAAGCCATATTTTCAAATGGAAACAGAATTTGAGTGATCCCACCATGGTCAATTCCTATTAAATATCATGAAGGGTGAGGGAAGGTATAGATCTGAAACTCTGATCTATGAGAAGACTCACTAAAAATTCATGAACTCACACACGGTTTTAAGTACAACTGGTTTGGTTAGGACAAGCTGGAGCATGTTGGTGAAATAGCTGAACACACATGTTCTTATACACTTCCCTGACATTGTCACAAGCACTGACAGATGAGTTTCCATGAATTTCCATTCATCTGTGCCCCTGTGGAGCACAAACAAGCTCAAGGTAGTCCCCTCAACTGCTGTGGCACATTCCCAAGACTTTCTTCAAATCATTTAAGTCCAGACAGGTCAGAATTTGTTCAGCAAACTTGTAAATTACCAATTCCAAGCCTGCATTTTCTTTTTCTTTAATTTTCACTCAACTCACATTCAAACTTTCACCATGAATTTTACCCTTGCTAAGCAATTTTTACTCATGCACTTTTATAAATATATGTAAAATAGAGATATAAATCTGCATGTATGTGTTAATAAAAATGTTATATTTGTACATATTCATAGCATAACTTAATATATAAATATACACATGTAAAGAGAGAATAAGAGATATTTGGGTCCTCTTTATGTCAGGCCCTGATGGTACTTCTGAGCTAAAGAAAGTGGCAGGGTTTCAGCAGCCAACAAGTCCCAGGGAGTTTTGTGATCACTTGGGTACAGCCATGGTAAAATGGCTGAACAGTGGTTCCCTTGGGGTCGTCACCATCCTCTTTCTGTTTCATTTTCATGTTATTAAGCAACATGTTTTTACAGATGTTCTCCTTCTCAGCCTTTCATTTATGCCTGCAACCAACAATGAAAGTCCAGAAAAAATAATCAAATGAGGAGTTTTGAGTGATGAGTGAACCAGACATCTATGGTTCTTATTCTAATTAGAAACTAATTGGCCTGGCCTGTTAGTTCTTTAAAGAGGAAGATCAAGGATGCTGAGTACTACATTATTGAAAACCATTCTTTCAATACAACTGATAGAGAGCCAAGATGCTCCTTACCATACCAATCACTCTCACACACCCCTCAAAACAACCTATCAAAGGAACAAAAAGAAAAAAAAATAAAAAAATAAATTGGTTATGTAAAATATCGCTAAGGATTAATGTGATAGTAAACCTTCTGACAACAAACACAGAAATCAATAGCAAAATGTCAAGTGTTCAACACCAAAACAAAGTTATCAAAGAAAGGAAAATAGAAAAGGTCTTCAAGAATGACCTTATTTAGGTACACACATTAAATATGTAGGTATGGCATATCTTTCAGGGCATACAAAAAGAAAGGAACCCTATCCTCATAGGGGCTCGTTTGCTCCTGCTCAGTGGGCTGGTGTCCTCAACAAGTTTTAACCGACCCTGCTCATGTGTTAAAAATTTCCCCAAGAAGACACATGAATAACCTATTACTGGATTATAAATGTAGGCTGCAGGTTGATCCTATATCTCAAGCCCATTATCAGAGGGTGAAAAAACTGCAGAGGAACTCTCTCCTTTGGACATTTCCGAACCTCATTATCACTAAATTTAAAAATTAAAATTTGTGACTTCTAAGGCAATTGCCACTTGAAATACATATTTGTCAGCTATCTCTTCACTGTGAGGTACCCTGTTTCTCTTGAATTCAGGAGGAAACAGAACATGGCAGATAGTGTCCTTGTCCAGCACTGAATATTGAATCAAATATTCTTGGTTTCAGTTTCTTGTATGGCAGTATAAGAACAGTCTTTTGTGGTTGTTTTATTCTTCATTCTAATTTCACTGTATTTTTCATCATTCCCCAAAATGAAACCCCACATTTTATGTACATTTCTCCCAAAACAAAGTTCCTTTATTTAAAATGTTAGGGCAGCTTTGGATTTGATTTGAGATAATGGCATAAAACATCTTTCTGCATGTATAAATGAAAAACAGCAGTTAAATAAACCACAGGTGTATCTGTGAAAAAAGTCATATTTTCAAAACATGATTCAGTGTGTAGCCAAAAATCTAGCAATAGTGTACCAATACTATCTTCTTCTAGATAGTTATGTTTGACATTACTATTTGGCTAAAAGTTATAGTAAGATTATAATAAATGGTTAAGTTCTTTACCGTGTTTTTGTTGGTCACATATCATGAAGTTACGGATTGTTACAGGCTTCCACAAATTAAGGTATAGAAAAAGTCCCAGTTTGCTAATTTTCTTGTTCCAGTATCAAACTTGAATTATATAATTTTCTACACAATATCTATATGAAATATTATCTTGAAGTGTATTAGTAAATCAAAGTTTATGCATAATTAAAACAAGTATTAACATTCTTTCCCAGAAGTAAAACAAAAGTAATTCCATGCATTGCTTATTCTTGAAATTGAAAAAAAAACATTATATTCATATTCTTACTTTGTAATATGTTTCAGAGCAAATAAACTGGTTTATTTGCATCTAAATTTTAAGGTAGTATGCAATGGAAAAATCTGGGAAACAAGGTTCCATGTATATTTCCAATAATAGTAATGTAAATATCTTCAGGCTTTTTTTCTAGTCCTATTTAGTGGTGTAGTACTGTTCGGAGTTTAAATGCAGATTTTGCTCAGTTTAGAAACCAATTAAAGTCGATAAATTAAGTACTAAAGCTCTATAAACAAAATCGTTTCTAGCTTAAACTAACATGCTGAAACAGTGAGAAAAGAGTACTTTTTATTCTCACATACTAAAAATGTGTACCACTTACTATTAAGTATTTTTATTTTTTTTTATTACAATAATTATGCAAATACATCATATTCAAAGGAATGCTTGCACTCCCCCTCCACCAAATTTGCATAGAGTTATTTATTTATTTATTTATTTAGTATCCTATACAATTTAATTAGGGTGTTTAATCCTGAGGATTTTACCTTTCAATCTTAAACCACAGTTTTAAATTTAGGCTATTAGTAGCGTTTTATTCAATAGCAAAATCATGTACTGTCTTTTAGGTTTCTGCTGTGGCTGCTTTTTGGGATAGTTGCAGGAGGAACAGCAGTTTTTCAAGTCTGTGGTTCTTATTTTTTTATTATGCTTCTGGGAAAAGGAGGAAATGTTGAAAAAATATCTACGTTTTGTGTAGAGTTCATTCCCATGAATGAAATAAACATAAACAAATCTTTTGAAATCCCAAAAAGAGGAGACTCCTGGAAGGGAATGAGGAAGAAAATATTTATTTCTGAGAGGAATCTCTACTGAACTGTGGATATATTAAAACTCAGCAAAGCACAAGTTTTTGTATGCCTGGTTATTTTGGGTTTAGGTTCTCATTGTAAAATTCAAGTGATATTTATTGCTTATTGTTTTATTGATGAATTAGGTTTTTTTAAGGATATTTAATATATTTAATATTTACTGTTTATATCATCCTTCAGAGTCTACTTTGTTTAAAAAACAAACAGGTATTTCATGTAATACAGCTCTGTGAATCCTCTTCTGGCCATCATACACTTAGAAGTGTCACATCTTCAATTGGAGAAGACAATTTTCAGAAACAAATATGCACATGTGTGAACTTCCAAAATCCCAATTAATACAATTCTGTCACTGCTGTTCAAACACAGAATTACTACTCAAGTACAAAATGAGAACTTAAGAACTGTCATGTAGCAAACGGATGTTTAAATGCTGTAAGAAATAATGTAGCTTTCCCTGAGTTAAATCAGCATTTTCTGCTGTACTCCTAGCAGCCAAGCAAAATAAAATAGCATATAACCTATCCACAGGCCAAGTTTATCTTGCGTTTAAGATCTGTGAACACCATCCTGACCCTGACTAATGGGTTTTATCCTGTCTTAAAACATAAAATTAAAAAGAGGAAAATATAGCCAAAGCAGCAATTTCTCTCAGTCAAAAAAATTCTGGCTGGAACTCCTACAACAGCCTTGTACTGAAGTCCTCCAGTGTTTGAAATCAAACAAAGAAAAAAGATGTGCAGAAGGGGTCAAATTATAAATGGTTTATATGAAAGACATACCACCTCTCTTACAGTCATTCAAATGTAAAAGAGCCAAACCGTTAGGGTTTAGAAAAGAAGCAACAGTGAATTCTATGTACAGGCTAACATCTCAGTATTGCAGAAGAGGTAAGAGAATGTAAAGGCATGAAAAAACAATAACTGTCTCTCTTCTAGCTATTTGTTCATTGTGATGCTATTGGTTTCAGGTCTTTCTATTTGATTCTATTCTATTAGTGTTATAGAAGCTATATGGAGTTGATACAATACAGATGGAAGGGTGTGAGGGAAAGCACTAGGCTGAATAACAAAATATTAAATTAAATTTGTGCACAAAGACTTTGGTAGAACACTTTTTCACTCTTGATTGGCCTTTGTTCACAATCTGTATGACTGTTCCCCAGTCAATTACACATCATCAAAAGAATTACCTAACTCATTTGCAGTTAAGGAACACTTAAATGAAAAGGTGAAGTACTCTCCTGCTGGACACTCTTTCTCCTGTTCAAATTAAAGACCCAGAAGAGGACATACATAGAATGAAATGTTCTAAGTTTAAAAAAAGAGTCCTGAAAATCTCTACATGGCTTTTTCATAATCAGTCACATTGAATCATAGAATTATAGAATGTTCCAGGCCAGAAGGGACCTCAAGGGTCACCTAGTCTGACCTCCCCGCAGTCAGCAGGGACACCCCCAATTAGACCAGGGTGCCCAGGGCCTCATTGAGCCTCACCTTGAATATCTCCAGGGAAGGGGCCTCAACCACCTCCCTCAGCAACCTATTCCAGTGTTCTACCACACTCATAGTAAAGAACCAATTCCTAATATCCAATCTAAATCTGCTCTTCTCAATTTTGAAGCCATTGCCCCTCGTCCTTTCACTGCAGGCCTTTGTAAACAGACTCTCCCCATCCTTCCTGTAGGTGCCCTTCAGGTACTGGAAGGCTGCTATTAGGTGTCCCCAGAGACTCCTCTTCTCCAGGCCCAGCTCCTCAGCCTGTCCTCTTAGCAAAGGTGCTCCAACCCCCTGGTCATTTTTGTGGCTCTCCTCTGGACCTGCTCCATCAGGTCCATGTCCTTCCTTTATTGAGGGCTACAAACCTGCACACAGCACTCCAGGTGAGGTCTCACCAGAGCAAAGTAGCAGAATCACCTCTCTGGATCTGCTGGCAATGCACCTTTTGATGCAGCCCAGGATGTGATTGGCGTTCTGGGCTGCAAGTACATACTGCCTGCTCCTGCCCAGCTTCTAATCCACCGTTACCCCCAAAGTCCGTTTCCTCAGGGCTGCTTTCTAACACCTCACCTCCCTAGTCTGTATTGAGAGTGAGGATTGTTCCAGCCCAGGTGCAGAACATTGCACTTGCTCTTGTTGAACCTCATGAGGTTCTCCAGCCTGTTCAGGTCCCTCTGGATGCGATCCCATCCCTCTGGTGTATCAACAATCACACACAGCTCAGTGTCATCTGCAAATTTGCTGATTGTGCACTCAATCTCTCTATCTATATCATCGATAAAAATGTTAAACAGTACCAGTCCCAGCACAGACTCTCGAGGAACACCACTCGTTACTGCTCTTCATCTGGACCTCAAGCCATTGAGTACCACCCTCTGGCTGCGACCATGAGCCAGTTCACAGAATCACAGAATCACAGAATCACAGAATCACAGAATCACAGAATCACAGGGATTGGAAGGGACCTTGAAAGATCATCTATTCCAATCCCCCTGCCAGAGTAGGAACATCTAGATCAGGTCACACAAGAATGCGTCCAGGCAGGTTTTGAATACCTCCAGAGAAGGAGACTCCACAATCTCCCCTGGCAAAGCAAGAGCCCAAAATCCCCCTGTACCTTGCGATCGGTTGCTGCGGCTGCGGCTGGACTGATTCCGAAGCGGCTGACCTCAACCACTGAAGGCTAGTTCTGGTTTCTGGCCAGTTTCTTTGTCTCCTGAACAGTCCACCCATCAAATTCATATCCTTCCAATTTGGTGAGCAGGATGTTGTGGGGGACCGTGTCAAAAGCCTTACAGAAGTCCAGATAGATCACATCCATAGGTCATCCCTTATCTACTGATATGGTCACCCTATCATAGAAGGCCACTAGGTTAGTCAGGCAGGACCTGTCCCTGCTAAAGCCATGCTGGCTGTCCTGAATCACCTCCCTGTCCTCCATGTGCTGAAGCATGGCATCTAGAAGGATCTGTTCCATGATCTTCCCAGGCATGGAGGTGAGGCTGACAGGTTGGTAGTTCACAGGAACCTCGTTTCTATCCTTTTTAAAAATGGGTGTGATGTTTCCTCTCTTCCAGTCCACAGGGACTTCACCTGACTGCCACAACTTTTCAAATATCATGGGAAGTGACTTGGCAACTACATCAGCCAGTTCCTTCAGGACTCTGGGATGTATTTCATCGGGTCCCATGGACTTGTATATCTTCAGGTTCCTCAGTTGATCCCATACCTTGTCTTCTCTTACAGTGGGAAACTGATCATTAAATGTATTTTATAGTTCTCCTTCATTAAATATGAATTTTGCCATTTCCACCTGTTGTGTTCCAGAGCTTGGTAGATTAACACATGCTTTGTACACAAGGGTTACCCTGATGCTGTCTTCCCAAGGTGTGTGCATACTGGGTGATAAATGTTTCACATAAACGTCATCGAGCAGTCTGAAACTGGAAGCTTCTAGTTTCCTTCTTTTCTGAGTTTCCATGTCCCCACTTACTTGCTGTTGTTCTCACTGTGACCCGGTAACTCTGACATTGATTTCTACATAATGAACAGTCTAAAAGTTGTTATATGAACTGTCAAGTCTGACAAAATGTGATCCTATACAAGAATAATTTATAGTCTGTGGTTTTGTTGTTCCTCTTGAGGAATGTAGCTTGATTTCCTCGGGCAAGGGAAGATATGAACATAGTTTTTAGGAAAGCTACAGCAAATGGGTGAGATGGCTTCACTATCTGAACTTCTTTCAGTTATATTAAACAAGAACAATTTTTTTCTAATCTTTGAAAAACGGTCAGAGCCTTAACCACAAGGCTGTGGATATCAAATGGGCAAGGGCTTGAACTGGTTGACTGGTTTTGTTTCATAAACAGAATATGTTTACATTGAATATTTAGTCATCATGAGCGATGGCATTGTAACAAAGGCAGATCTTCCCTTTGGAAAGCAGGGGATGTCTGCCAGTTTTTAAAATCTATTCATGAAGAACAGTGAGATATTTAGAACTCTCTTGTGGACTCCTGGGAAGAACACTTGTTTAATCCCAATGATACAGCATTGCTCCTATCAGTGTAGTGATTCCTTGATGCAGCAAAGGAACATCTACCATCTCTTAATCTGCTTAATGATAACATTAACTTCTGTTTCTTTTAGGAGATCAGGACATAGTGAGGGGTTTTGGTTTTTTTTTATTTATTTCTGTTTTTTTCAGTCTTACCAGTACAAAATTAAAAATTATGAGAAAAAAACAAACCAACCTGGATTTGGGCCCAATAAATATATTGGGAAAGTATATTATATGGCAATAAAACATTTCAGGGGCAGGGGGAATATTTTTCCTTCTATCCAGACTCTGACAGAGGCACTGTGCAGTCCCCATACCTGAAGACCGATGGATTCATGTGTCCACCCAGGACTATGCCCAAGTTAAAGCCACTGATGGGCTGGGGAGATTTCTTTTCTCCAGGCTGGGGACCTTGCCTTGTGGCATATAACCACCAATTGCCAGCAGCTTCTAACAGCCCTTTCGATCAGGCAAGAGCATCATGTTTCTTCCAACATACAGAGAAAATGCTTTTCATCCAGAAATAGGCATCAGTGTGCTTTGTTTACATGTATAACATTCCTTGGAGATGATAAGATCTTATGTAGCAGAGAAAGTAATTTTAGTCCAATTAAAGTCTTAAATTGCCTTCTTAGATTTTTCTTTTTTTTTTTTTTTTAATTATTATAAAGTATGCTGCATCAAGCACATTTGCAGAGTGATACAGAGATGTGTATACATCTGTCTACAAAACTAGAATAGTCCATCTCTGGACATACTTAAGTGAATGTCATTTTGCTTGGCACTCCAGCATTTTGAAGGCTATAGTCTTGCAATCTACTGTATCATGGAATTCAAGAGCAGCTAGGATAAAGACTCTAGACTTTTCTATGAAATAAATATTTTCAGCATGTTGTTGGGACTGCCAACTGTGTTTTTAGGCTGAGAATTTTTGAAGTCTGAAGTTAGTGACATTTGGGAGTGTCATGCCAAAATACTAGCCAAAATGGCTATCACTCTGTAAGGTCAGTGACCTCCCAGAAAAGGTACTCAAATTTGATATCTCCTTAAACTTCTGAGAGGAGTTCTTAGAGAGTGAAGCCATCTGGATTATAATCTCTGTTAAACACTGAGCATGTGAATTTCCTGGTTCACCTGGGTGCAATTCATAGTGCTGTGGCTGTTAGTTACTCAAATAATGTTATAACGAGTCCTTTATTCAGGTCTTACCCAATTCTCCCCCTACTGTTTCTCCCAGAAGTAGGTATCCTCTACTGCATGCAACACTGAAGATAAAGCATCAAATAAATAACATGTAGCTAGACATCCAGCAAAACTTTTAGCAGCAAAGATGGTAGCCATTAAGGCCACATAATATTTTTAGTATTTTAGAAACATAAAATAATATGTTTCTAAAATTAGAAATCAAGGGGTTGTATTGTGCTTTACTTGTCAGGCTTTACTAAAAATTCTGTTTACCTAATAATTTTTAATCTTAACCTTGGTTACTAGTTAATGGGCATTACCTATTCTGTAGTCCATAAGAAGGTTAAGAACATTTTTTTTTTTCATCTGTAATCATTTTAATATTTTTGCCACAAGATCCCTTCTGTAGTTTATGCTTTTAAATTCTGGAGAATATCCAAATGAAATGGCTGGGCAGATTTAACATCTTTAAATCCATGTCAAATGCTGTTTGTTGGAGGACTTCAGGACTAACAATTTTCTCAGTTCTTCTGGCTGCATCTTTCTGACACTAACTTTTCTAGATTGAAAATTTATTTCTTCCACTTAAAAAATACAGAGGTACTTTGTCTAGGTTTTAAGAAATAAGAACTGCTGGAGATAAGAAATATCAAATCCTCTGAGGGAAAAAAATATAACAAATAATTTAAAGGAGTATCTTCGGTCCAAATTAGAGAATTTTGCCCCAAAGTACCTACAGCACAAAGGTTAAGCCCTTAAATTTCCTCATATTGGCCAACCTTAGAGGTTAGTTTTTCGACACTGGTTTCATGTCAGACACGTGTAACCCCTTCTGCATTCACATCTCCAGTTACCCAGCAACAAGGCTGGTCTTTTAACAGAGTATACAACCGAATTCTTGAAAGAATTAACCAACCTAACAAGTAGCAAGATCCTTTCTGAATATATGTTCTCCTACAAAATTATTCTTAACAGCAGTTTTCTTGTATATCCTTTTGTCATTAAGTCTTGACACATAAACTATTTGACACATGATCATTTAGGATGTGCTGAATATGTAAAAACAAAATGTAGCAGACAATTTTCATATAATAATCTGTGAAAGCATGAGGATGTATTCCAAATACAGAGGTTTCAGCTCATAAACAGCCCAAAAGCAGGGGTTAACCATCTCTAAATCTGGTACAAAGCCATTCTCACAATCTAAAGAAGGAGATTTTTATCCTTTTATTTGTCTGGAGATTTATATAGTGTTCATTTCTTCTGGTGTTCAGTGATTGTGATGGAAAGCAGAATAAATAAATCCATTCTAAGTAATTCTGTAACTTAGGTGAATTGCCTCCCCTCTATCTCAGAAGTATAAAAAGATCCAGCTATATGAAGACAGGCTGAGGGAGCTCAGCCTGGAGAAGAGAAGGCTCTGGGAAGACCTTATAGCAGCCTTCCAACAGAGAGCCAGAGAGGGACTCTTGGTCAGAAAGTGTGGTGACAGGACAAGGGGTAATGTCTTTATATTGGAAGAGGGGAGATTTAGATTAGATACCAGAAAGAAAATCTTTCCTGTGAGGGTGGTGAGGCACTGGAACAGGTTGCCCAGGGAAATTGTGCATGCTCCATCCCTGGAAGTGTTTAAGGCCAAGCTGGAAGGGGCCTTGAGCAACTTGCTGCCCTTGGCAGAGGGGGTTGGAACTTGATGACCTTTAAGGTCCTTTCCAAATCTAACCATTCCATGATTCTATGATCCTACATTTTAATACAGAAATCTCATGCCGTGTATGCATGCATTCTTATAGATAACATATGAGCAAGTCTGTACAGAGACTCAAACCAGTGCACTATAAGACAGAACAAACTATGGACCTTTCAGTCCCCTCTCTTCTTTAATAAGTCACTGCTTTTTTTTCATTGCTGTATTTTTAAAAGAAACTGGGCAAAAAACCCTCTTCACTGTTCATCTATGTCAGCATATCGATCTTAAGGATTACAATAAACAGTATCATCCAAAAGATGATGAACACCTTGAGGGTCCAAAACATATGACTTTGTTTTAAATGTAATTGAGGACTGGAGAAACTTGCATGGAGATTGATGTTTAAGTGTGGAAAATATAAATGACTGTATGGTTGTCCAGATAATGAGAACTGCTGTATATGATACCTGAGAAACACATTATAAAGTATAAGCTATGGTTCTATTTAGTCTATTTTCTTAGTATATTTTCTTATCCTTAAAATACCTCCGGAGATCAGTCTCTGTATGGTATACAGCAACTTATACAAGTAGGCATATCTTTGTCCAGCAGTGGGTTCACTGTGGAGCTGGCTGGAACCACCTGTCTGGCATGGGCAGCCCCTGGTCTTGGGCGTCTCAGAGACTCCATCGCCACAGTCTATCTCCACTCCATTTCCAAAACTTTGCCACACAAACCAGATAGTTTAGCTTCAAAATGAATGCAAGGGTTGGTTGCACCATGTGTATCCTTCCCATTCACCAATCTGGCTATGTTCTGCTGCTCATCAGTTTTGGAGAAAACTAGAAAAGCTGCGTTATTCGCTGTACATTCAGAAATTATACCCCGATTCGCATCAAGTGTCAATAAAAGAATAGGGAAACTAGTGATCTGAAAGGGTTATAATCACAATATTTCTGAAAAATGTTCTGGCCATGGTATATTTTGCATGGAGACCGCTGCTCCCTGCAATCTGCTTCCTAAAAATTGTTTTTTCTAGCAATAGCATTTACACAGCCAGAAAAAGGACTTATGCAAAACATCAACATATGGTTTGTCAGAAAGTAAAAATATTTTTGTCAGAAATTACCCTTTTCTGTAATTGGTAAATGTGATTATTCTATCTTGCAACTGAAGTAGCTCTAATTAGATTATTGTAAGATATTAGAACTTTTATTTGAAAAAAAAAAAAGACAACTGAAAATAAGTTTGTGGGGTTTTTAATCTTTTATGCATGAAACCTGATTTGTTACTGCCACAGGAAGAAATACAAGTGTTTTATTATATTAATTACAAAATTATGTCGGATAAGACTGATAACTAGCCAAAAATATTTCTTTGAACAATACTGACAACTCAATATGGCAATAGTTCACATTTTTTATGGAAAAACGTGATTTCCATAATTTAAAATTGTAACAAATAAAATCTTGCTCATACAGCTGTGCCAGCATTAACCCTGAACTAAAGAACCTGTGTGAATAGGCATTGTAATACTAGAGCTTTGAACAAGATGGATTTTCTTGTCCAAGACTTATTTACACATTCGTGCAAGATCAACAAAATCTACTCTGTTGTGAAATATGATCCGTTTCTCTGGAGTAAGCTGAATGGGCCAGATTCATCATGCCATTTCAAACTTTTTGAAAACATGACTTTAATGAGCCTTTCTGTGGTGGACAAGTCTTATGACTTTCACAAGAAGAAGCTGGTGGTTTTGGGTTCCAGCTAACTAGGCAAAACATCCCTGTTAGATGATTAGAAAATGTCACTACCAGAAAAGAATCTGTTTATGCAAATGTTGTACTTTTACTATATTCATAGTTGAATATATTATAGAAGATATTTTAAAACATAACTTACTGTCATTTAATTCAATGTAATTACTTTTGGAAACCCTGACTTCAGGAGGTATTATCAGGCTTTCACTCTGCTCCCTCAGAATCCTCTAGGTGTTGAGCAGTCAGGAAGTCAACGACTACTAATATAAATACTGCCTTGCATTCTAAGTTCTGTATTCATGGGAAACTTACTTCAAGGTAGTATTTCAAATCATCTACTTTGCATTATTCTGTCTGTCCTGAACATCACTTTAAAAATATTTTCTAGAGTAGTTTTATGGTCTGACTGAAAGTCTTCCAGCATGCTTTCTAAAACTGAACCAAGGACACAGCTTGCAAAAATGTGCTCAATAAGGTCAGATTTCTGAGTGGGACAAGGGTTAAATTGACTGGTTGGAGTTCTTCCAGCACAATCTGCTATTTTCTAACTTCTGGGTGACACACCAGGTAGCATGACTTACCTTCACCTTCTGTATTGCATCTTGTAACCAGGGAAAAAGGCTTTATTTTTACCCTGCACTGCAACAGTATGTCAGCTGCACAGTCCAATTGATGACTCACCCAGACACATAAGACTCAAATACACCCCATTTATTTCTCAGCTACTTTTTTTTTTATGCAAGTGCTTATAGACGTGCAGATATTTCTGCGTCCTATTTCTGGAAGTGGTCTGTCAGAGTCTAATCATAGCTTCATTTTTAAAAGTAATCACTACTCTTTCTCCCATAAAACTGCAACAAGCAAAATCTTCTATCTCCAATAGTAGCCATAGGCAAAAGAGACCGGTTTTGGCCTAGAAATGCTGACATTCAGTTTGAGTAGGTTGGTTTATTTCTGATAAGAGCTGAGATTTGATTCTATCACTTTATAAAATAATCTCTTTTAAACTCTTTTTATAAAGTCTCAGATTGGATTTATGACTTCAGTGTTGTCCTTTTTCTTTTTTACTGTCTTATGTAAATCGCAATTCTGACAAAAAAAGTATCTGTTGTATATAGATATGCTTATCTTACAACATTCTTTTCTTCTAATTAGTGAAAGTCATTAATCTCTAATGCTAAGTGTCAAAACAAATTAAGACTAGGAATGAACAGTTATTTTTTTTTAGTTTGGACCTTGACAGATCACAGGTAATGGATGAGCAGAAATAGAAGGCAGAAGCTCTGCTGAAGGTGTCATGGGACTGCTCAGCAACAGCGGTGAAGTGCCATAGGGCATTCTTCCCAGCACTCATGGGAGCAACAAACACTGCACATCAGGGACCTCCACTAAGGCAGAGCCCTGGATAGACACACAGTCCCATGGAGATTCTCCCTGGCTTTCTTTTTGTTGATGTATTTATAAATACTTTTATATTTTTAGTGGTCAAGTTGAATTCCAGCTGGGCTTTTGCCTTCCTAACTTTTTCTCTGAATAACATAACAAGACCTCTTTACTCCTCCTGAGTTGCTTGTCTCTTCTTCCAAAGACAGTAACCCCTCCTCTTTTTTCCTAAATCCCATCAAGAACTCCTTGTTCATCCAGGCCAGCCATTTTCCCCACCCTTTAATCTTGTGCCTCATGAGACAGCCTGCTCCTGGGCCTTTAAGATTTCCTTCTTGAAGAGCATCCAGCCTTTCTGGACCCCTTTGCCCTTCAGGACTGTCTCCCAAGGGACTCTCTCAACCAGTGTTCTGAACGGGCTAAAGTCTGCCTTCCGGCAATCCAAGGTGGAGTTTTGCTAACCTCTCTCCTTACATCACTAAGAAATGAAAACTTGGCCAATTCATGATCACTAAGCCCAAGGTAGTCTCCCACCACCACATCTCCCACTAGTCATTTTTTTTTGAAGAGTAGGTCTATTGAGGCGCCTCCCCTGGTAGGTTCACCTAGCAGTTGTATCAGGAAGTTATCTTCCATACACTTGGGAAATCTCCTAGCCTGCCTGCTCTCTGCTGTGTTATATTTCCTGCAGATATCCAGTAGGTTGAACCAGAACAAGGGCTGGTAATTGTGTGACTTAAATCACTACCATTAATTCAACAACAACAACAAAAAAGCAAGTTGCAATAAAAATCTAATTTTCCTAAAGGTGACAAAAGTAAGGTTGTACCTTGAAATTCTGCTGAGACTTGTGGCCACTACAGGAGAGTGTAAAGAGCAAAGAATTTGAAATCCTACAAATAACCTGCAAAGCCAGTTTTTTATCTAATATAAATTACACAATTTTGGTTCTTAATTTTTTCCTGTAGGTATCTGTTAGTTTTAAATCCTTACATTTATGGCATTTTCTTTTCTACTGGAACAGAAATTACAATAGTAAAAACTTTAGTATCATGTGGAAGAAGTAATTATATTGCATGGCAAAACTGAAATGCTCTATGCTTTGTAACAGCTAACATGGAAATGATTGCCACAGGACAGTCTGAAAACTTCCATGTCTAGACCAATCACCTAGATATTGATGTAAATCACCGTACTGTAAAATATGTACTGCTCAATCAGATATTCAGAAAAGCCTAATGGCTATTGTGAACCTGTTGGTTTTTAAAACTGTATCTCTGGATATTATAAATATCCTAATACCTGTAAATATCCTAATTGCAAAAATGAAATACGCAAGTTTTTTGCGTATTGGCATATGCGTATGCAATAAGAAAAATGTGATTAGCTATGAGTGTTATCATCAGCTATCAGTAATAAACGGAACAATAACAGGGTTTTCTGAGTGTCTCATATCTCCCCACATACTTTTTTTAGCTTAAAAACCCAAGCTCTTTTCTTCCATAACTCGTCCACATATTAATCGAGTCTCTTTTGTGTGCTCAATTCTGCTGAAGAAATTTTTGGAAGCAAAGAGAAAACATTTAATGATTTCAAGGTTCAGAAGATGAATTGCTTTATCATTATCTATTGATTTAACACATATTATGAACTATTAAAATGTTAGTTTCATTACTGTGCAATTAGTAAAAGCTCAGCAAATATTTCTTACAAGATACTGACTGGTACAAAAAGTTCAAATATCTGTAAAAAATTATGTAGATAACATATTTTTGATACCTGTATGGGTTTTCAAGGGGATAAGGAGTTTATGTTTTCAGATCTACTTTTTCCCTGGTCTAATGTAAGCTTTGAGGAGCAAATTCATTAAGAAAAAACATATCCTAACTATTGGCAGTAAAGAATGTCTTTCACAATGTCTAAGCATTCCATATGAAAAAATTCAAATTTTCACATGGAAAATAAAATGATTGTTCATTGCTGGTAGTAAAATTATCCTTATAGACCTCTTCAAGGTGTAGAAAATGCCTCACATGAAAAACTGCACATTTTCTACTTTATTTACCTTGATGAAAATTGTTTGAAAACATAATATATACAGGCCTAATCATTGTATTTTTTTTCTCCATTTTTTATCACTTCAGGAAAAAATATATGCAAAGACACAGAAACCAATCTTAAAAAACAAACAAACAACAAAAAAGCCAAACCAAACAAAATAAAAAAAACCCCAACAACAACAAGAAAACAAACNCTCCTTGTTCATCCAGGCCAGCCATTTTCCCCACCCTTTAATCTTGCGCCTCATGAGACAGCCTGCTCCTGGGCCTTTAAGATTTCCTTCTTGAAGAGCATCCAGCCTTTCTGGACCCCTTTGCCCTTCAGGACTGTCTCCCAAGGGACTCTCTCAACCAGTGTTCTGAACGGGCTAAAGTCTGCCTTCCGGCAATCCAAGGTGGAGTTTTGCTAACCTCTCTCCTTACATCACTAAGAAATGAAAACTTGGCCAATTCATGATCACTAAGCCAAGGTAGTCTCCCACCACCACATCTCCCACTAGTCATTTTTTTTTGAAGAGTAGGTCTATTGAGGCGCCTCCCCTGGTAGGTTCACCTAGCAGTTGTATCAGGAAGTTATCTTCCATACACTTGGGAAATCTCCTAGCCTGCCTGCTCTCTGCTGTGTTATATTTCCTGCAGATATCCAGTAGGTTGAACCAGAACAAGGGCTGGTAATTGTGTGACTTAAATAACTACCATTAATTCAACAACAACAACAAAAAAGCAAGTTGCAATAAAAATCTAATTTTCCTAAAGGTGACAAAAGTAAGGTTGTACCTTGAAATTCTGCTGAGACTTGTGGCCACTACAGGAGAGTGTAAAGAGCAAAGAATTTGAAATCCTACAAATAACCTGCAAAGCCAGTTTTTTATCTAATATAAATTACACAATTTTGGTTCTTAATTTTTTCCTGTAGGTATCTGTTAGTTTTAAATCCTTACATTTATGGCATTTTCTTTTCTACTGGAACAGAAATTACAATAGTAAAAACTTTAGTATCATGTGGAAGAAGTAATTATATTGCATGGCAAAACTGAAATGCTCTATGCTTTGTAACAGCTAACATGGAAATGATTGCCACAGGACAGTCTGAAAACTTCCATGTCTAGACCAATCACCTAGATATTGATGTAAATCACCGTACTGTAAAATATGTACTGCTCAATCAGATATTCAGAAAAGCCTAATGGCTATTGTGAACCTGTTGGTTTTTAAAACTGTATCTCTGGATATTATAAATATCCTAATACCTGTAAATATCCTAATTGCAAAAATGAAATACGCAAGTTTTTTGCGTATTGGCATATGCGTATGCAATAAGAAAAATGTGATTAGCTATGAGTGTTATCATCAGCTATCAGTAATAAACAGAACAATAACAGGGTTTTCTGAGTGTCTCATATCTCCCCACATACTTTTTTTAGCTTAAAAACCCAAGCTCTTTTCTTCCATAACTCGTCCACATATTAATCGAGTCTCTTTTGTGTGCTCAATTCTGCTGAAGAAATTTTTGGAAGCAAAGAGAAAACATTTAATGATTTCAAGGTTCAGAAGATGAATTGCTTTATCATTATCTATTGATTTAACACATATTATGAACTATTAAAATGTTAGTTTCATTACTGTGCAATTAGTAAAAGCTCAGCAAATATTTCTTACAAGATACTGACTGGTACAAAAAGTTCAAATATCTGTAAAAAATTATGTAGATAACATATTTTTGATACCTGTATGGGTTTTCAAGGGGATAAGGAGTTTATGTTTTCAGATCTACTTTTTCCCTGGTCTAATGTAAGCTTTGAGGAGCAAATTCATTAAGAAAAAACATATCCTAACTATTGGCAGTAAAGAATGTCTTTCACAATGTCTAAGCATTCCATATGAAAAAATTCAAATTTTCACATGGAAAATAAAATGATTGTTCATTGCTGGTAGTAAAATTATCCTTATAGACCTCTTCAAGGTGTAGAAAATGCCTCACATGAAAAACTGCACATTTTCTACTTTATTTACCTTGATGAAAATTGTTTGAAAACATAATATATACAGGCCTAATCATTGTATTTTTTTTCTCCATTTTTTATCACTTCAGGAAAAAATATATGCAAAGACACAGAAACCAATCTTAAAAAACAAACAAACAACAAAAAAGCCAAACCAAACCAAATAAAAAAAAAAAAACAACAACAAGAAAACAAACAAAATTAATATTCACCATAAATAAAAACATTTAAAATTTTTAAGATCACTCCCTTTGAGGGACAGGTCTTCAAAATGTCTCAGAGATACCTCTAGCATACCACACTCCTTTATGTATCACTGTCTTTGGGCCACCAGCTTGTAGTCTTGGATTGAAACCCAAGGAGAAACAATGTGATTAGATCAGATGCCCTTAAATATCTGGTCATTTTCCAACAACAAACTTCACTGCTTTTCAGACAACACTACCTTTTCCTGCTGCAGATCGAGAGGTATCTGCAATGATGAGACTGAACTCAAGAAACAAAACTTCACAACATCAAAAAAGGTTCTTGTTGATGTGAAAAGTGCAAAATCTCATGTTTTGTATGTGTTTGCCTTGGCTTGAACTGTTTTGATAACTTCCTAGCAGTCAAGTGCTACTTATTTAAACTCTCTCACCTTAAACTCTGGGAACAACATATAGACAAATCAACACATAATATGAGCCCTTGATGTCAGCAAAGGGTGGAAAAGTTAGTGTAGAAACAATGAGAAGGAAGTTGAGAGAATTTATAAAAATAATTTCCAATGTACTCAAGAAGGAAACCCCTCTATGATGAAGTTTTTTTTTCCACCTGTTAAAGACATTGGGATGATAGTAAATACTGACAACCTATTTAATCCCATTTTTCTGGAAGAAGACTGAAGTATAAACCTTAGGACAGAGAAAAGTTTGAGTGTAACAACAACAAAAAGAAGTTTGGTATATAGGAAATCTTTTTATCTAATGATTTTCACTGTACTACTAATGAGATTTTTCTGTACCGATTAGATTTAGGTAAACGATTAGAGTATTAAAACATAATTAGACTGTTAAAACATTAATCAGAGTAAACATAAATTTTTCACTCCACAGTGCTCATATAGTGTGTTCCTTCTGCCTGTAACAAGATTTTGAGTGTAAGTGGATTTTACCATAGACTTGGGAGAAAATATTAGTTGCTGCTATGACACCACTGCTATCAAGGTTTCTGTGTTTTTGTAAATGACAAACCAGTCTTTCCCAAGGATTAGTAACTGTGTTGGCCTTTGAAGATCCAAGTCAGGTCATATTTACCCCTTTATGGATCATCCTAGAGAGTTCAGGGATCTGTTTCCTAAATTGGTGTTCACTCGATGTTGCGTACGGTTTATAAAAGGAATCTAATCTCTGTTAAATCTATATAAACACATATCTCCTGGTTTGAGGTAAAACAAACCAATTTTCTGTTCAGTAGTTTCACTTTTTTAGCTGGGCCTCTTCTAACTAACTAAAGTCTGAAATTAACAGCACATCGTTCAGAGACTGTTTCGTCTCATAGTGATAAGACCTGATTATACCAAGGGATGGTATGCAGAGACACCCTTGTTTATAATTATTGCTAGAACAACCAAGGTCATGTAATTTTGTCAGGGGACCCAAAACTGGCCAACTGGGGTATTCCATCCCATCCGCATCATGCTCAGTAGAAAAACTAAGGGATTAAAGGGTCATTCACCTTGAGTATTGTGTCCAGTTCTGGGCACCTCAGCACAAGAGAGATATCGAGGTGCTAGAACGAGTACAGAGGAGGGCAACAAAGCTGGTGAGAGGCCTGGAGAACAAGGCTTATGAGGATCGATTGAGGGAGTTGGGGTTGTTTAGTTTGAGGAAGAGGAGGCTGAGGGGAGACCTCATCACTCTCTACAACTGCTTGAAAGGGCACTGTAGAGAGATTGGTGCTGGTCTCTTCTCACGGGCAATGAGCGACAGGACAAGAGGGAATGGCTGCAAGCTGCAGCAGGGTAGGTTTAGGCTGGACATTAGGAAAAAAATTTTCATGGANGTTTTGTATAGACTGTATACTTTTTTTTTTATCCTTTCTTTAATACTTTTTAATTTTTCTTTTTATTGTTTATTATATTATTATTATTTATATTTCATTAAAGTAGTTTAGTTTTTTTTTAAACTCCTGAATCTCTTTAATCCTTTCCTCTCCTCTCTTTTCTTTAGTGGTGGTGGGGGGAGGGGTCATCATCTGTACGATTGGTCAAAACCAGAACAACATATCACCACAAGTCAGGTCATTCTTAATAAATTATTAATAAAATGGTTCATAGTAATGCAGACTGAAAATTCTATTTCTGGGTAAGTGTGGTGAAAGTGTGGTTAACGCCCTGGAATAATTAAGAAAGTTTTAAATGTTAAATGGCTTGCTGGGATTAAGGGCCCTACAAAAATAATTTTTTGTTCATTTACAGAGGATTTAAATGATTGCCTTCTTCCCCTCTGCTGAGGTCCAGCTCTATATTTACAAAGAAGTTTTGTATTAAGAGAAATTTATTGCCTTTTTGGATGAGGCCTATTGAAAACTCATCCTAGATTGCAGTGATAATCTGTCAATGACAACTGCTTTCCTCTGAGGACTGCAGGCAAATACATACAGCTTTGTAAACTCTGGTATACAACAAATGCCAGGAATCTGAGCAATGCTTATGAACTTCCAATACCAAAACAGGAATTGTTGTTCATGCTTAGTATTAAACTTCATGAGCAAAGGTGGCACAAGAGATTACTTATATTTATACTTGTTAATAGAGAACATATAAAGTTAAATTCAAGAATGAAGAAAATATATATTAATTTAATTAATGTTTACTGAAACAGAGGACAAGACTAATCATCTAAAGCCATTTCTATAACAAAAATAGGTTAAAGCAGTGTGCTTTCTTTTCAGCTTCCACAATCTTCTGACACTTTAAAATTCAAGCAGAATGTTTTCTCCCCCCTTTTCATTGGTTAGTAATGTAATAATTAGTAGACACATGGTGTGGTTACCTAGTAGAAATTAAGATAATTGGAAAATTCACTAAGGTAAATGGTATCTGCTATTTACAGAATATGAGTATTAATAACCCTGTACCTTTTCTATAACAATTTTTAAAAGATAAAATTAGGTGTAAATGAAACCTCCTTCATCAAAAAATATAGTAATAAGATAGTAATAAGACTGAGAAAATAGCACTGAATTATGCCACTCATAATTAGTTTGAAATTACCTTTTTTTTTTTCTCTTCAACCTTTTTGGTTTATTTTTACTTACCCTTTTTGCAATATTTACCTGGAAATTTGGATTGGAACACCACTTTCCTTACTTAAAGTCAAAAGGTCAAATTATGCCCTTGAACAGACGTCTTTTATTTTCTTTTGCGAGAGGTCTTGCCCATCAGCCTATAACTTCGAAATAAAATGGCTACAACTGTCTCTGGCACAAAAGCCATCTGTAAAAAGTATTTGTTAGAAATATTGGTTTTGACAAATCAGTTGAGTAATACCAATAGAAATATATTTTGATTAAATTAGTAGATTGCTGCTAAAGCACTCAGCAAAGCATTGCCTGCCAACAGGCAGTATTACCAAAAAAAATAAAAAAGACATATACCATATTTTGTTTTGAGGTTATTCGTGATCTTTTAGAATGAGTGTAGAATACACAACTCATTTTACTGTATTTCAGTATTGTCAATACAAGTTTTGAAATATTCGTTCCACTTTTAGTTCAGACATTTCATCCCACACGCTGCTTTTTCTGCTCAGAATTCTCTTTTTCATTCCTAACAATTACCTTGTACAACTTCATTCATTTATGTAGTGTATGCACATGAATCTGTATGTTCTTTTAATTCACTCTTTAAAATCTATTAAAAGTAGTCTTAGCATCAGAAAATGTTGATAGATAAAAACTTTGAACTTTCTCAAAATTTTAAAAAACAGTTTCTATATTTCAAGGAAATTTAATATGGTATTATGTATTGACTGTATATGTGTGTATGTGTATGGGAATACATAATGAAATATGAGTGTGTGTGTGTTCAATAGACTGGGGATGGCAGTTACTTCTGGAGGTTTTTCTTTATATATAACCAGCTCTATTTTTATCTGTGCTAGAGTAAGTTCATTGCATCATGCACTATTCACACAGGTTACTAATGTTGATTTTCCTGAAAGCTTCACATACACTGAAGGGAAACTGCTTGAGAAAGCAATCCACTGAATACTAGAAAATATTAAAGTCATAAAAAAAGGATATCTGTGCTCACAGCAATTGAAAAATATATTGGAACTTAATTTTTACTGCCTTTATATATAAATTGTCTTATGTCAATTCTATATTCCTTATATTTAAAAGTGACAGAATGCTCACCCAATTTAAAACCTTCCCAGAATCCTTTGAATATTTTTCATTAATTCACTTCCTTACTGATGCTAATACTAACTGACACTTATTTTTACCTAATTTTACAATTGCATTTCCAAAGAAGCAAATTGTGTGTTTCACCTAACATGGGTAACTCAAACATTTTAAGTGATGGAGATATTCTGGCTTGTCTGTTACTAACTCTTTGTAAAGACAAGAGCTTCCCATTGGCCCATTTCCATATCTGCCAACCCCTGAAGAGGTCTCAGATACACTGAGGAAACATAAATTCTATCAGAAGTCCAGGTTTAGGCTGCTGACTTTCCTAAAAAGTCTGTTACACACTTTTGTTCTGTAAACTCATTCACAGAAATAAAATTGCAGATATTCATAATAGTTTAAATTATTTTCCCTGATAAAAATGTGGAAAAACATACAGAGCAACATTTTTTATGACCCATATAAAAAAATGTGTTACCATGCTTCACACAGATCTGGGTTTTGCTAAAACAAGCTTTTAACTTTTATTACTGCAACAGACCTGATAGACCAAGTAGAATACTTTGTTACTGTGTTTGGAAGACTATTAGTGCTTTCTTTCCAAAAGGGGGACCCTAATACAGGTGATGGTGTACAGAAAAAAAAGTAGATAATTCATCAAGGTTGCAAGCAGATGTTCATGGATTAAACTGCCACACTAGTTGAAATTAAGAGTAGAGATTTTATAGCGACAGTGTTAAAAGACTGGACCACTTCCCCTTAACAGGCTTTGGTCATAAAGCAGAACCAGTAATTTTTGATATATTTGACCTTTTTGTCAGCTTCTGTGCTGGGCAGCCTGAAGCATTTTGCTTCTGGTAGTGGTATATTTTTATGTAATCCGAGGAAAGGCTCTTACCTGTTGTTTCAAAATCTGATACCTAGAGGTATCACAGACCTAATACCCCTCCTGTAGTTCAGTTGCGGGGAATCACCAAGTGTCCCCAATGGCTTCTGTATTGCTGTGCATGCAGAGGACCTGGCAGGTTTCAGCACAAGTGTGACAGAAGGGAAACATGAGCTTGATGTTCACTCTAACAAGAAACTTGGGTAAAATGTGCCATTGACATGTGTCCACTTTGACTATGATGATTCCTAAATAGACTGAGTCATCATCAAAATCTCATTCCTGTATGAACTGTAGGCCTCCCAAAATTTTCACATCTTCTTAGCAATAGTAAGATAGTTCCTTCTGCACATCAAAACATTCTGGTAAGATGTATGCCATGCCAGGAGGTGCTTTTTTCTCCCCAGGCACTAGGTTGTCCACACCACAGCATTCCAGTTCAGTAAAAAGGACCTACATAATCTTAACTTTCAGTGGTCCTGAAAAAGCTGGGCGACTTTGCCATTTATTTAGACTGGTGAGAAGAATAAAATTTTGGCAAGTGAATTGAGGACAATGTACTTAATATTTAAAAATGAAATTAAACTGTTCCATTAACCAGTCATCTCAGGAGAATGACAAACTTACTTATTCCAATAATTTTGTGTTGTGTCCTTTTGATGCATCTGTATTCTATGCTATAATTAGAGAGGAAAAATATCCCCATCCCCCACCCCCTTCCACACTGAAAAAAATTGTTCAATGGATAAAAGTGGAGATTGCCTATAAAAATCAGTATTTAATATGTACTGGTATCATTCTGTCCTCTAATGTAGAGGCCAACAGCTCAGTCAAGTGTGAATTTGAAAGGATTCTTACAATAGTTTTTCTACAGCAGAACTGTTACTGCTGCTCATTTTGTATGTTTAGTAACTTTTTAATTCAAACCTCTCTGCAGACAGAAAATGCTCAGTTACATTACTGGAATAGCTGAAGGACAGAACAATGCAGTAGAAGCAATAAGAGTATACTACTCTGCTACAACTTTTAACAAGATTTAAATAATATTTTAGTTTATTAATTTCTCTGTGTGAAGTGAGATTATGACTTTCACAACATACTTTAATTTTTACCCTTCACTTTCATTTAATCTAAAAAAGCCCAAGTTTACAATTTCTCCAGAATGCTACGTCTTGTCTTACAAATTCCCTGCCAAAAGCAGCCTTTAGCTAATCCTGGAAATACTCTAATTATATTCAGCAAAAAGAACAATGAGGAAATATAAGTGATCGTTTTAAATGAAACCTGGATTACCATGTCAGCAAAAGAAATGCAGTTCCTGTCATAAAAATGTCACACATTTAAGGATTATAACTTTTTCTGTAGGAAATAAGATACAACTTTAAAGATCAGCTAATTAAAGTTTCCACTTGCCTGCAATTGGCATTACTTGGCATATTTTTTGAC
>VZTM01042751.1:321-15677 GCA_013400555.1 Jacana jacana | reverse complement strand
TATTCAAGCAAAAAGCTTTTTTGTTTGTTGTTTTTTTTTTTTCCGAAGATGTTCCTTATGAACTACATTTTCTTGAGTTTGCTCTCCTTTCCAATGACCTTTCATTATGGATATTTATTTACGTTCATTGATCAGACCAGGAATTAATTTATCTTACCTGTTATCCACTTTCTTATAAGATAGATAGTTGTATGAACTTTGACTGAATTTTTTTATGAGGGTAAAAAAGTCCCCAGAAGACATCATCTTTTACAAAGAGTACATTTGTCACGGTTTTAGAGTACTCTCTGAGGGAAGGGAAGAAATATGTATTTGAAAGAAATTAAAAGATCATTACATGGGGTTTATAGTTTAATTACATAATGTATGCCTTTACTACTTTTCTCAGTTTATCCTGGATAAAATGAAAAATGTTGAATAAGAGAAGGCCATGTTTTCATTTGAAACAGCAGTGGTTTTTACTAGTGTGTGTGTAACAACTGCTAGCACACTGCTAGCTAAATAAACACAAACTAAAAGCACCAATGATGTATCATCTTTTTGTCATCTTCATGTTCAAGAGCATACAGTCTCTGAAACAGTGTTTCATTAGTGCTTGTTCTGCCATCAGTCAGAAAGCCTAGCAAGCAAAAAACAACAAAAAATTTGATGCACTGATCATTGATCTAATAGAAAGAAGCAATTTACTTCACAATCAGATAAAAAGCTGTATTTGGACGATTTGCTAGACTATCACATGTGACAGAAGTGTGCACGGAGAGAGAGAGAGTTCACAAATTAAACTGCTCTCTCACATTGTGTTTTTCCAAAAAAAAAAAAAAGCCAAATGAAACAACAAGAAGGGTATTGTGTAATATTTTTCTTATGGTACGGAAGAGTTGAGGAAGCTTATAAATTATTCCTGTGTCCTTTCCTCAGAAGAAAACCATTCCTTTACCCAAAAATTCACCTTGATGAGGTGACACAATACCAGCATCAATGTATGGTTGGCCATATTTTCTGAGACTTCCTACATATTTACACCTCATAATTTCTGATATCCGACAATAAGTTTTTAAATTATGAACCAACAAAAGGTAAAATCTCTAGGCAAGAGACTAAAAATTTTCAAATCCATGTGTAGAAAATTCAAAAAAATATATTGTCTTACAGTTGAAAACAGATTCTTGGCATCACTTGGTGTTTTTAATCACTTCTACTGGAAGACTGTAAGGGAAAGAAAGCCAAAAAAAAAAAAAAGAAATCTAGCAAAAGACTAAGTAAATAGTTGTTAGAGATATTATTTGCCTGGTTTACATTTGCTTTACATTGGAAAAGTGAGCTAATCCAAAATACAGGTAGGCAATGTCCCTGTTTAAAGCTATCCAGATTTGTTTACATTGCATTGCAGCAGATGTTACTCAGCTTCTGTGTTGCATACCCAAAGAAGTGGAAAGGAGATGATCCTTCCCTAGGACTCACATTGAATTTTGACCCTAATTGAGAGTGGTAAGGCTCCTGAAAACATTTATATTTGCCTCAGACATCCAGAAGATCTCTAGCACACCTTAAATGCAGCATGGTAGATAAAAGGGGTGCCATTTCTTCTGTGGTCAAAATTTGGTATGGCTGTGAGACAAAGTAGGGTCAAAAAAATGGTAGGTATTAAAAAATAAAGAAAAAAAGAGGAAGAGGAAACACTGAACATATTGTCCACTCTGTAAATGAATATTTTCATGTCTCATTCAACTATTAATCCAAAATTATTAAAAAAAAAAAAAGTCACTTAAAAAATGTTAATATCCCTATAGAGGATACTTAGCAGACTGAGCATTACAGTAGGTTCCTATCCCAGCCACAAAGTGATTTTCAAAAAGGAGTTATGCTGTAGACATAAATATGTAAATGCACTATTAAAAACTAATGTGAATTAATAAGATTCTCTTCCTGCGGTAAGAGCAGACACTCAGTTGGCCGGCTAGGTGGTAGCAACAAGGCCTGAGGTAAGCCCAAGGTCAGGATTCAATAGCACCATATGGAGGGGTTTCCAAGCTCAGTCATCAGCCCAAGCCCAGTTGGGAACCAGGAAGTCTGTGGCAATCAATCAGGTCTCCAGGAGATGCATGGAGATTTAAACACAATAAGAGCAGCCACTCAGTTGGTCTGAGAGGTGGCAACCACTGCAGATGGCTGTGTGAGAGGTTAGCATGAGGGAAAGCTAGGTAGACTAGAAGCCCTCACTCTCCCAAGAAAACATCCAGAGATAGTCTCTACTCAGTCTGAAGCCACAGTTAAAAGGAATGTAGTGACCCACACTGACTTTCTGCAGAGACGTGCAGCTGTCCAGGTGAGAGGCTGCATGGAATGTCTGAGCCTGCTACTATTGCAGGAGGACAGCAGAGACAGTGCCTGCGTGTGTTGTGTTGTGAACAGATAAATGGTCTGTTCAGCTTGCTGGTTGAGCTTAAGAAGGAAGTGAAAAGATTGATAACCATATGGGAATGTGAAAGGGAAATAGATTGGTGGAGCCACACCCTGCCATCCTTATGGAAAAAGCAGTGGGAGTGTTGAACTGCTTGAGTGTAGGAAGGCTCTACAGGTGGACAGGTTGGATTGATGGGCCAAGGCTAATTGTATGAAGTTTAATAAAGCCAAGTGCTGGATCCTGCATTTCGGTCACTACAATCCCATGTAGTGCTACAGGCTTGGGGAAGAGTGGCTGGAAAGCTGCCCAGCAGAAAAGGACCTGGGGGCATTGGTGGGCTGTTGGCTTAACGTAAGACAGCAGTGTGCCCAGGTGGCCAAGAAGGCCAACAGCATCCTGGCCTGTATCAGGAATAGAGTGGCCAGCAGGAGTAGGGAAGTAATTGTGCCTCTGTACTGGGCACTGTTGAGGTCTCACCTCGAGTACTGTGTTCAGTTCTGGGCCCCTCACTACAAGAAGGATATGGAAGTGCTCGAGCGTGTCCAGAGAAGAGCTTCCAAGATCATAAGGATTCTAGAGAACAAGTCCTACAAGGAGAGGCTGAGGGAACTGGGCATGTGTAGTCTGGAAAAGAGGAGTCTGAGGAGACACCTCATTACCCTCTACAGCTATCTAAAAGGAGGTTGTAGAGATGTGGGTGTTGGCCTCTTCTCCCTAGTGAACAATGACAGGACCAGAGGAAATGGTCTGAAGTTGCAGCAGAGAAGGTTTAGATTAGATATAAGGAAGAATTACTTTACTGAGAGGGTGGTCAGGCACTGGAACAGCCTGCCCAGGGAGGGGGTTAAGACACCATCCCTGGAGGTATTTAAGAAATGTATAGATGTGGCACTTCAGGGCATACTCTAGTGCCTGAGATTGTTTGGTGTAGTGGTTGTTGTTATGGTGGGGTTTTTTTTGGGCGTGGTGTTTTCAGTGTGTGGTGCTGTTTTGTTTGTTTGTGGGTGATTTTTTGTTGTTGTTGTTTTGGAGGGGGTTTACTGTTGTTCTTGTTATGGTTGGACTCGATGATCTCAAAGGTCCCTTCTAACCATGAAGATTCTGTGAGTCTGTGAATTTTTGTACATCAGCAGGCAAATTATCCCACAGAGGCTGAAAAAGGGTGTATTGGAAAGTTTTAAGTGTGACAGTGAGACTGAACTACACTTCAAACTCTGGACTTCTGTGGAATTAAAAACCCAAAGATTAAATTTCATTTAAAACAAGGAAAACACATGAGTATGGTTGGCCCAAATATACATGGGCTTTCTTTATATTCTGCTGCTGAAGAGGATGAACTGGTCCCAAAACAGATGGTTACACTGACTACATCCTGTGAAGAGATCAGAGCCCTCATGTCTATTTAAAAAGCAGCTTAGGCAATCAGACCTCTGCTGGAGTCAGAATCCTGGGTTACAAATGATTGTTTCCACTCAGTATTTCAGATAAAATAATGAGATGGGGTCACGAGCATATTCCCTTCTTGCATTGGCCTGTGGAACTGAAACAGCAAAAGATGGACTTTCAGAAAGAAGAAATGACATGCCTTTTTTTTTCTTCTTCTCAGGAAGTGCCATAAAAATAAATAGACCCAGAGACTTCATAAAGTCTCCAAGGGAAATTTGTTGTTGCCATTTACTTTGTCATGAAACTCTTCACATATATTGGTTGTGGATGACAGGAGAAAATCTCAGGACAGAATGATTGATGGGGAGCTGCTCTAAAAACTCTGACTGAGTCAGCAAGAATTCTTTATTGACTCTTGGGAAATGTGAGATGTGGAATTTTTCCACATGACAATTTTTGTATATGCTACCCAAAAAATATTCTCATTTTAAAGAATTTGGGGATCTCTCATTATATATTTTACTCCTGTTATTCAAAAGGCAACAGAGATACTGGCTGCAAGGAAAAGGACATAGTATTTTTTTATATGGTCTTTTTCTAACACTAACATATTTATTACATATGTGATTGATTCCATATATTTCTATAATAGCCCTTAGTATAGGAAACATTTTATGTCTTCATTTACTATTCATCTCCTGTGTCACTTTACATGATTTTCTGCTTATTCTGCTTGGATAACATATGTACTGTCAAACCTACTTAGATTGCTCTTTGCCCCCCTGATGTATGTATAGCCTATATAATAATACTTGTAAGATCTATGCCATTTGCATTTAATTAAAATGCATGTTTTAATTTTTTTTATTATTTTTATTTTATGTGAGTTTACCAAATATTCTCTTTTACTGAATTCATGGTTCTCGTGATGTTTAAAGTTTCAGAGAATACAACAACTGAAATGGTTTCATACTATCCACAGATTTATCTCAGAACTCTTCAGGAAAAAAGCTCTACCATCTTCTTATATTATCTGTCCATATTCAGAAATGTTGAATGAAAGTGAGATCTACTGATATAAGTCAATCAACTGGGATGTTATGCTTTTAAATAATAAAAAGCAGGAGTTCAGGAGCTGTTTGTGCATTGGCCAAACAATTCATATAGGATAAATCAATTGAGTTATGTCTGTATAATTATCACAAATATCTGTCAAAATCAAGAGTCCAAGTAATGCAAAATTTCAGTGAAAGTATCCAGGTATAGATGAACAGAATTTTCCAAAGAAGTTGAGTGAATGCTTCTAGGATGATGCTGAACAGCCACAGCCACAAGCTAGTGGTAAATGTTGGTTCCCATCACAACTTGTCCAAAATCAGAAGACAAATCCAGATAGAGAATTTGAAAATTTTGAATAAGGTGTTGAAAAGCATGTTATCATAGAATGGTTTATGATGGGACCTTTAAAGATCACCTAGTCCAAGTGCACTGTCCTTGGTTGATCAAATCAGGTTGATCAAAGCTTTTTCCAACCTGACTTTGAACACTTCCAATAATGCAGTATCCACAGCCTCTTTGGGCAACCTGTCCCAGTGTCTCATCACCCTCATCTATGCAACCTAAATCTACCCTCTTTTGAACTTTGTCCTGTCACTACAGGCCTTGGTAAAAATTGTCTTTCTTATAAGCTGCCTTTAAGTACGGAAAGGCCACAATAAGGTCTCCCCAAAGCCTTCTCTTCTCCAGGTTGAACAATCCCAGTTCTTTCAGCCTGTCCTCATAGGAGAGGTGCTCCAGCCCTGTGATAATTTTTGTGACCCTTCTCTGGACCCACCCTAACAGGAGCACGTCTTTCCTGTGCTCAGGGCTGCAGAGCTGAATGGGGTCTCATGACAGTGGATTAGAGGGGGCAAATCACCCTCATTGACCTGCTGGCTGTGCTTTTTTTGATGCAGCCCAGCAAAGGGTTGGCTTTCTGTGCTGCCAGTGCACAATGGTGGCTCATACCCAATTTTTCATTCACCTGTATCCCCAAGTCCTTCTCTGCAGGACTGTTCTCAATTAATTAATGTCCCAGACTTTATAGATATTGGGGAATGCCCTACCCAGGTACAGGATCTTTGTTTTCTTTATATGATGTAGTGCATCTGTACAGATTAGAAATATTTTTTTCAGTTTAGTGCCTCTTTAACATGATCAGACTGTCTTCTGCCCTTGCTGACAATAGTCAAAATATGTGTACAACAAAGATATTTCACACCTGGAACTGAACATAGGTGGAGTTGAGTAATTTTTTACTAGAGCTTCAGTTACACTACCTACATCAGTACCCTTTCAGAAGGCACCTAATTTCAGGGTCAGGAAAATGTATTTAGCATATTCCAACAAAATATGTAAAATACACTATTTCAACATCATTTAATTATAAAGTCTCTCATATTTTTCAAGTCATATTCACAGACCTCTGGTGACAGACTCATAGGTCTCAATACCTTCTTTTTTTTTCTGGAGTTAGTTTTTGCTAACAATGAACTCAGCTGCTATATTTTTGCCTACAGTTCTTTTTCAGTTATAAAAGAAGAAATCCTACAATTACATGTTGTTGGACTTTGCTTTCTTCTATTTAGGTTTTTAAACAGCTCTAGTGCCAAAACAATTATAAACAGAATGCTGAACTTTGACCTTCATTGAGAAATACCCTTGCTCTCATGGAAATTAGTTTTGGTTTGATGGAGTTAGGGGATTCCATAAATTCCACTTCTGAACAGTGAGCAGTACTTTGTGTAAAACTTTCATACTTGTCTGACATTTTTTTATTAAAGAAATTCAGAACAATTATGACACAAGGCTGTCTAAGCTAAAGCAGTGTATGCATTTTGTTGTAGCCTTCTCTTTTTCTACCTGTGGTGTCATTGATGGTTTTCTTACACTTCTAATATCAGATAGTAATTTCTGGTTCTTTATAGCAGCAATATAAGATAGGGATAGCAGTTCCTCTCACCTCTGATATACAGATTCGTAGTGATGCAAGAAAAGTAGAACTTTAGATCTGAGCTCCACCACACGAAGTTTCAGAGAAGTTTTTGTTTCAAAGAGATTTTCAAAGAGGTGCAGAAGTATTCATGTATAACTGTCCCTTATGTAGGAGTTTAGTAATTTTTTTTTGCACTTGTACAAAATGGAAATATTATTTCACTTAAATTACATAATTACAGAAATTATTCTAACCAATCTTCTAACCAATTCAATTCCTTATATGTCCCATGAGTAACAGCACAAATACCTTTGTGGATAATGAAATAAAAAAACCCTTCTCATCTTTTCTTCCATATGTGTGTAATTCTTGTAATAACTAGTGAGTTAATGACTGCAAAAGTGAATTTAGCCCTCTCTGAGTCTAAAGTGATATTTATAATTCCATTGGTAAATATTATACGAGTATGGAGAAGGTGTTTATAGGAAACAAATACTATATTTTCATGAGAAAAAGTAAAACACGGATGGCAGAAATACAAAATTCTACACTCTATCCTCCTACCTTGACTGTCACTAGGAGATGGGAACTGGAATACTGAAATAGGCTAAGAGAAACATTAATATATCCTTTGTGTTACTTAAAGAAGAGAAAAATAGGTGAAGAGTATATTTCAAGTAAGCTTTATAAGCCTAGACTTCCCCTTTCTGTTGAGACTTTCCTTATTCAAAGATCAGTTCTGATTTTGTGAATATCTGTTTCAATTTCCTAGAAGTCATTTTCAAGAACCTAAGCCAGTCAGCTTCAAGATCCTAAGCACTAAGCATGGTGAGTTTTGACCAGCAGAGATTTGAACTAGATTATATATAGATAATCTGCAAGTGGAAACAATATTACTTCCATTCAGCTGTCTCAGCCACATCATTCGAGATGAACATAGAGCAAAAGCTTGATAATTCCAGTATGTGTAAGCTGTACTTACACTTCTTTTTTTTTCATAGTTTTATATTTCACTCTTCTTCTGTATGTATTTTTTAAAAGCAACTTCCTGAGAATCTGATTTGAAGGTTCATTTAAGCAAGTGGTATTCTATTTTACTCAACACAGGAACAGACAAAACAGCCCCCAAAAGAGGTTGATTCGTTTTTAATGAGATATCAAGTAAAAGCAAAATTCAGTAATAATATTCGTGTATGACTAATACTTGTCTAAGAAATATTATTGCAGGCTGTTATTCTCAAATACATTGAATAACAGCACTGACACTACTACTCAGCACTGAGAGCTCAATCAACTGATAATGAAACAATTTAATTCATTTCATCTGTTTAACACTCAGAGATATAGCACTTAGAGATATATCCTCCCACTTATGTTTACAAGTAACTCCTTTCTCTCTCACTGACACAGAAATAAGCCATTTAAAAGTCAAACAACTAGATGAAGAACGTACAGGAAAAGGGTGGTGGAAGTGGAAATAGGGTGATGAGCTGGTTCCTCATTGCATGCTCAGGCCATAGCAATTGTCTCCTATGTGACTCTATTTTTTTTTTTCCCAAAAAGCCTTGAATGCCTGTGCCTGTGTTCAAATTATGCATAGCTTAATTTTATATGATCTTTCCAGAGCTATTTATTGAACCTGTAGAGAAGAATTCTTGAGGTCTTACGCAAGGATGCCAGTCAACAACATAAAAACCAATAAATTGACTTGCTGCATTGGAAAACAAAATATTGAAACCTTCTTCAAGCCTGAAACAGTCCAAAACAGAAAAAAATTGGGGGACAGGGGTGTGTTGGAGAAATGCTTGCTTTCTATGATAGAATGATTTAACATACTGTGAAACCAAAATGTTCTGGAAAGACCAGTTAAATTAATGTAAAACTTAATGAATTAGATTTCACAGGTATATAAGCATAAATGTATAAGCATGTGCTAGCTAACATCACTCCAACAGAAAAAAAAATCATAAGAATTTATGGAAATTATTAATTAAGAAAGTTTAAAAAGTGCGTAGTTAAAAGATGAAGACCAGTGCAACTAAAATGAGACAGAAGAAATCTGAAACTATTATGCAAGACAGAAATGGTATTTATATTAAAATATCACAAAACAACATTAGTTTTATCAAAGAAAATTCAAGTTATTAGGATTTAGGTTTTATCTAAAAAGCAATTTGATATTGTTGGTAGGAATTAAAAGCTAGGGAATAACAGAGCACAAACCATAAACTGATAAAACTAATATATATGAACTGGGAAAGCAAGCTCTACAATTAATCACAAAAAGCTTAGTCTGATAAAACTATTGGATAAGAAACTAACAAATATTCTTCAACTCCTTCTTGATATAAATTCTAATTCCTTTAAGGGTAGTTATGGAAGACACAATTTCCTAACTAAACCTGGCATAAAACTGTGATTGTTCTCAAGTTTCAGAATCCATCCTTCCCCTAGATTTTCTGCAAAGTGAGTATGCTTTCTCAGTAGAGGACACACAAGTAGCAGGAAACGAGTAATATGGAGGAAACAATTATTTGATATCAATGTTAATTTAGTTGTTCCATTACACTCCTAAAATGTATAATAATAAATATGGCAGTATCCTCAAGGAACAGTTCACATAGAAACACACTTATATATCCTTGGAATCTGACATGATTTTAATGTTTCACAAACCTATTGACAATAGTCCTAAATCACTTTCCTAGTTCCACTCCCAAATAATCAAAAGAGAGACCCTTATTAATAGTAATATGCATTATCACAGAATTAAAAAAAAAAAAAGTCTATAGACCAAGATATATTTAAGATAATCAGTTCTAAAAAGTAGTGGAGTTTTTCCCAAAAGCAAAAAACAATCTTCCACACTAAAGTCATCATGTCCTGTTATCTTCAAACTTGGAAACAGTTTCCTGAGGGTAGAAACCATATGTATTCATTAGAAAATTGGAACCAGAATGTGAATGAAAAAGACAGAATACTTATCGTTGATCTTCTGCCACAACCTTTAACAGAATTAGGGCTTCGGGGGCTACAAATATTTGTAGCAACTGCTTTCAGAGAAGTAATGCCATTATTGAAAGTTTAAATTAGAAACAAAGAAATAAAATTTAAAAAACCCCATACCACTATCAACAACAAAAAACACCAAAACAACTAAACCACCAAAAATAGTTAAGTTTAGGACGTGTGGGTTAAATGAGTAGACAGTGAGGTGGATTGAATGACAGACCTCAGTATATTGTGACCAGCTATGAAGAGTCCAGTTAGAGGACTGTAATTAGTGGTGTTCCCCAGGGGTCAGTACTGGGTCCGGTTCTCTTCAATATATTCATCAATGACCTGGATGAGGGGACAGAGTGTACCCTCAGCAAGTTTGCTGATGACACAAAACTGGGAGCTGTGGCTGACACACCAGAAGGCTGTGCTGCCCCACAGCGAGACCTGGACAGGCTGGAGAGTTGCACAGAGAGAATCTATTGAAGTTCAACAAGGGCAAGTGTGGGGTCCTGCAACGAGAGAGCAGTAACCCCATATACTGGTACAGGTTAGGGGCTGATGGGCTTTTTAGAGAAAGGCGTTGAAGTCTTGGTAGGCAGCAAGTTGAGCATGAGCCAGCAATGTGCCCTAGTGGTCAAGAAGGCCAGTGATGTCCTGGGGTGTATTGGAGAGAGTCCAGCAAAGAAGATCAGCAGTCAGGAGTATATCTCTTATAAAAAAGAAAAGTTGAGAAACCTAGGTCTTTTTTGTCTGGAGAATACTGACAGGGGATTTCATAAACAATTATAAATAAAGGGTGGGTGTCAACAGAATGTGACCAGATTCTTTTCAGTGGTGCCTGGCAACAGAACAAGAGGCAAAAGGCACAAATTGGAACACAGGAAGTTACATCTGAACCTGAGGAAAAACTTCTTTACTTTGGAGCATGGGAACAGGCTGCCCAGAGAGGTGGTGAAATCTCTTTCTAGAGACATTCAAAACCTGCCTGGAATCTTTCCTGTCCACCCTGCTCTGGATGAACCTCGTTTGGCAAAGGGGTTGGACTAAATCATATCCAGAGGTCCCTTCCAACTCCATATCATTCTGTGATTCTGTAATACCTCATAACAAAACAGCAGGGTAGTTATTTCATTTTTTTAAGTCCTCTACGGATTTCTTCCACTGGTGTGTTAAGGCGTTTATCTGTCTAGAAATCAATTTGCAAGCACTAGAACAGCTCCAATGAGATTTTGCCGTGGCTCATCTTTATGATATGTTGGAATTCAGCTAACTTTAAATTGGGGAGCTCCCACTCAGAGGCATCTCTCAGTACAAATGGCTTGCTGTAGCAACCCTGGCAGATTTCTATCTGAACAGGGCAAATTCACAATGCAAGTTAGTTTTAGAGTTATAGAATGGTTGGAGTTGGAAGGAACCTTGAAGATCATCTAGTTCCAAACCCCATATCATGGGCAGGGACACCTCCCAGTAGACCAGGTTGCTCAAAGCCCCATCCAGTCTGGACCTGAACTCTCCCAGGGATGGGGCACTCACACACTTCCATGGGCAACCTGTTCCATTGTCTCACCATCCTCACATGAAATAATTTCTTCATAAAATCTATACCAGATCTACACTATTTTATTTTAAGAAGATCAGCCCTCATCATATTTCTAGAATCCCCAATAAAGAGTCTCTCATCTTTCTTGTAGCCCCGCTCTAAGCACTCAAAGGCAACTACAAGGTCTCCCTGAAGACTTCTCCAGACTGAACAACCCCAACTCTCTCAGCCTGTCTTTGTAGGAGAGTTGCTCCAGACCTCTGATCATCTTTGTGGCCTTCCAGATTCCCGCCTCCAGTTCAGTGTCCTTCTTATGCTGGGCCCCCAGAGCTGGACACAGCACTGAGTGGGGACTTATGACTGCAGATCCTGCAAAAGGAAAGGACACTGTTGATACCCAGTGATTTTATTGCAGTCCATATGGAAAGCTGGACCATATCACAGAAAATGTACTTACCTCAAGCAATAAGTTCATAGTACCAAGAATTTGAAATGTCTTTGGGTAGTGCAGTCTACAAAACTGGAGGTACATCACAGCAAAGCATTATGGTAAGGCTGTGAGACCTAACTTTTTGTGATTTGCAATAAATTATTGCTGCTGCACACTGAATCTTGGACTGCCTTCATAAAAATGGATTTTCACCATTCCAACATCCAAACAGTCCAGAGTACTCTCTGAATTATTTCAGAAATGCAGGCATACCTGAGAACAGGTACACCTTGGGGAGCTGCTGAGCAGCAGCAGAGGCTTGTGACTTGGAACTAATTTCAAGAAATCCATATGAACATCGCTGCACTGATTGCTCATGTCCCATTATTGCTCTTTCACCTTTCTCATTGTTTCAGATCTGTGTATCCCAGTCAAAAATATTGGATCCAGTCATATGCTGCAGTTTCCTTCCTGAGATTTATTTTGTTTTATTTAAGATGGATGACTAAAAACATATTTTGTATTTTTAGTCTCTTGTAATGCAATACTTGTCTATCTTAATATAAATTTAATTGTGAGGAATTGATATTTACACCAATGTAACAGACAACAGCAGTTTGTCCAAGACACACTATTTGTTGCAAAATCCTTTTGAGTATTTCTATTCTTTAAAGCTATGTTAGTATTTTTTGCCCTGTTTCTCCCTCCCTCCCTCTCTTATTTCATTAAAGCATCCACATTTTTATTGGCCTTTCTGCAGACTTAACTATCTCTCCCCCTAGGAAATAATTCCTGTTCTTATGCCCTAATGATTTATTTTAGTGTTTCTGTAGAATAATCGTGAAGACATTAATTTGTTGCCAGTGAAGTCAATAATGTGTTTTTAACTGCACTGTCCACCCCCATATCAGTGCGTAATATTATTAACACCTGTATTTCTAGTTATGTACATATTTCTTCCCCATCAGTTCCACTGCATTGCTCCCTTAGGATCGGTCTAATAAAGGTAGTGTAATGTTTACAAATTCAAGCTTTTCTCATATGAGTTTCCTAGTGATATTCTAAATAATAAATGAGCATGACCTTTATGCATTTGAGTTGGCTTCATATCCTGAAGGATTCCTCTCCTCCTTATTGTGTCCTGATTCCTCAGGCCCCTCCAGTCTGAGCTCCAGCAAACAAAGCAAAGCAATACAGTTATAAGTACAGATACTGCTTTACTCACTGGTGCCAGGCTGATGAAGATGAGTGAGGTTAGTGCCTTAAACTATAGATTTGAATGAGCCTTTTACATATAGTTTGAAGCTGTGATGAACAGCTTGCTGGAATAATGTCTTTTTTTCTCTTGGAAGAAATTTTGAGGAAAACGAGAAGAGAAACTTCAAATTTCCGTATTGAAATTTGTCACACTAGAGAGTTCATAAAAAATAGACTACAAACTGTTGTCTCAATTCTGATGTTTGCTACAAGACAAGCTTGCAGTCCCTTATTCCCCATGAAGTTTCACCCCCAAATGGTGAATTAATATACGTATTCTGACCATGCATACAGTTTTATATCTAGCTTGCTAGAAACCATAAGCCATTCTTAACCCACAACTATGTATAAATATGGTTTTACTTATATAATTTCTGTCTACCATATGTTTCATCTTGGCAGTCTTGTAATTTAATTTTAGAGCACGTAGTTTATAGTTACTTACAAGAAATTATGCCTATAACTCTATTTGACTATTTGTTTTCCAAACACACACATATATAGTAGAAGAACAAGACATATCACAATAATTTGCATTACCTGTATGTAATTTCTGACAGATAACGATTTGGGTAACTGGAGTTCAGACATAGTACATCTAGTACTATCACTTTAGTAGAAGTCAGCATTTTGTGAGGACTGGTGTACCTCTCAGCAAAGTGACAGACTGCAAGCTGGCTTTTTTATTTGACATGCTATACCTTAGAAGGCACATCTCAGATGAAATAAAATATTCTGCAATTCCTTTAATTTCTATCAGCAATAGGTCTTAAACCAAAAATGCTTCTGACCATATCTTTTTTCACTGAAGTCAAAATCCTTTTATCTACAACAGCTTGACACTTACTAAAATGCTACAAAAATAACTAATAGTCCTTAGAATAAAGTGTGTGAAAAGATATTGATGAAGCTAAGAAATAATAGTGATGGTTGGAGAAAACATGAGAAAAATACAAGTCAGATTTTTGTATGAAGGCTTTTTACCTCTTTGTATGATTTGATACTGAGCTGCAAGGGGATATAAACGAATATATAAATAAATTCTCCATAATTTCATATGTCCATGTTCTCTGGCTAAATCAGTTTTACACCCTTTTCTCACAAAGAGCATTTCTTAAACCACCCAACTCCCGAAGATCAGGAAGATTGTCCTTACCATTAAGTTTGACTCAGAAAATAAGGTGCAAATGAGATGTCAGATTTTCACTGAGCAATACTTAATAGAAAAATAGTTTGTGAAGCTCTGCAGAAAGCAACAATCACAGAAATAACAGAATCATGGAATTTCAGAGTTGGAATGGACCTCTAGAGATCATGTAGTCCAATTCCCCCGCTAAAGCAGGATTCCCCAGAGCACATTACCCAGGACTGCATCCAAGTGGGTCTTGATAACCTCCAGGGAAGGAGATTCCATGACCTCCCTGGGCAGCCTGTTCCAGTGCTCTGTCACCGTAAAGAAGTTTTTCCTCATATTTGAATGGAACCTGCTATGTTCCAGCTTGTACCCACTGACCCTTGTCATATCACTGGGAACCAACTGATGATCTGAAAACCAACTGAAAATTATCTCAACCGATTCTTTCCAGGGTAGTATTCAAAATCTGACCAATCAATAGACTGAAAAAAATTATGATTTTCACTGCAACTTGTTGTTTTTGACTATACATTGTGTTTTGAGGAAAAGAAAACATTTTTCTTCATTTAAAAAGTTTGAATAATAGAGCTTTAAAATAATTATTTTAATTAATCCTTCAAAGAATTGTTATTATTAAAAATACCTGTTTAGTGCAAGCAATTCTGAAATGTGTACAAGGTAGAAGTAAAATTCACCAATCAGTGAATTTGTAATCACCAAAAAGAGATTTGTAATGGTATAAAGACATTTTAGTTTCTTTGAATAAGATCTTTTTTTAGTATAAATCAAGGTAGATCTTCTGAGGGCACTTGATATATATGGTTTTGTAGCTGCTGCAATTCCATGCTTTTTGAGATCAGAAAAGGTCATGCATTAAAAAAGACCATCTGAAGAGTACAAGCCATAGAATATCCCCCAGCAATTATCACAGTAACCTCAACAATTTACTTCTGGGCCTTCTTGTAAGACATCATCAGATTCTAGTCTAGTCTAGCCTGTTCTATTCGGTTGCTTTAAGACTGCAAATGCTGAAAGTAACACATTTCTGAATAAGGGCTCTTTAACTAGAATGTGGTTCTGCACCACATTTCTGTTCAGTCCTGAACTGGATCAATATTGTTTCCTGCTGACTACTTATTTGTCAGTGTTAACCTCACTGATGAGTTTTCAGTCCCATTCTTGCTGTGAAAGCACAGAAATCATAGAAACTAAAAACAGCTTTGAAACTCC
>VZTM01042748.1:86286-105432 GCA_013400555.1 Jacana jacana | reverse complement strand
AGTAACAAACTTTTCTCACAATATCTCTTTTAGAGAGATTCCTTTTCAGTCATGCAGATTTGGGTTTATGTGTTTATGTCCTAAGATGAATGTTAGATTATGCTACCATATGCTTTTAATTGAAAACAGAAAATGTCACGGACAGTGTGTAGGGATAGTGTCTTGGGTTTTTTTATGGAGCAGTTTTTCAGTACAGTTTTTCAGTGGAGCAATTGGTGTTGTATAGGAATCCAAGCTAAAAAAAAAGCCCTTTGTAGCAGAACAGCTGCTGATAAAGAATCACTGTGCTTTCATATGGCTGAGTATCACAAGCAACAAAACCAAATTAAAATTTGAGAGCACTAAGAATTTTTAATTTGGCAGACTGGAGGCCAGGGCAGCTGCGGTGAACACACAGAGCTCAAAGGGACAGCTAACACCCTTTCCAGTCCTTCCACAGTGAATCACTTAAACACAAGCATCACGTACACAGGTTTTCCTTTGTGCTGCTTTTCCTATTCAGTAAAGCAGCAGCATTTTAAATCGCCTCATTTCTTAGTGATTAAGTAGAGGAAAGGCCCACAAATATAGAGTCTGCCTCAGTGTTATCAAAGCACTCTCATCTAATTATCTATCACTTATTTTTTCACTTTTTTGTTGTTTTTGTTTTTTAAGCTTTGACTATTCTATTTGATTGATGTTCTGACTTCCAGGATTTAGGGCAAAAGAGTCCTGTTAATAGCAGTGGCTTACCATACACATCATCTTCTATCAGCAGCAGAAGTATAGGGCAAATAGGGGAGAGACACAGGCTTACGCAGTATGTGTAGCATCATCTACTGTTGCTTAATGGTTATGAACCACTAAGCAGTTTTCCTTCCAGCTCTGGAAAGCTTAGATGCCTCAGCTCTGCAGCGCCCTTTCAGCCTGCTCAGTGCTGCCAGTGAGGACTCTCATCAAACACCTATGCTAAATCTTCATCAGCAAATCCAAATACAAGATAGCTAGTGAGAGGTTGTGTGCTAATTTAGTGATCATATGGAGACACGTCTAGGTGCATGGAGCGGTGAGAATCAATGACAAGGACTGTCAGGGAATGGACTTTATTTCTAAGCCCAAGTGCCATGTTAAACCAGTGAAGCACCAGTAAGAATGTGTTCGTACCAAATTCACTTTCAAAGCACGGTGCTGTTTAGCCCCTAACTGCATTGATAACAATTGTAAGACTAAAACTTTGGGCTTCAAAGGGGATCAGACTCCTTGTACTAGTGCCTTTGGGCTTCTTGGTGAGCCTCTTCGGACAAATTCTTTCTAAAACATGTCTTAGGAAACTTAAAAGTACCACAGTTCTTAACCATCATTTTCTGAAAAATGCTGTTGCTTTATTGAACATCTACTTTGTTTTAGTTCTTTTGGCTTTTTGCTTTTTTCCTAGAATAGAAACTTCAGCTTTTTATAATAAACAAAACAAAACAAACAAATGAAAACCCTGCCCCAGCTTGTAGAAGGGATGTGACCAGAGGGGATTGTGTCCAAAACACTGTTAGTTCTAATGCAGTGCTTCAATCCTCCAGTTGGATCAGTGTTCAGAGGTGTAGGGTGTTAATGCGAAGCAAATGATTGGTGCTGCTGCTTTTTATTTTTGAGCCATGCCTGTCATATGTGACAATTTGGGGTTTGTACGGTATTTTTGTACTGTTCACTGTATGTGTGGAACATCAGTCAACGGTCGATGTAACCTTGTGCACTCACCTATTTGAGACATTCATTGTTTTTGTTGTTCTGACATGCGATGGGGATCTGGGATCTTGGTTTTTTGTGTGTTAAATTTGGGGATAGTAGATCTGCATGCGATATACCTCACAGAACTACTAGTTAATATATCAGCAAAATAGTAAGCTAATATTACAGGCAGGCAGTGAATTACCTGCCCTGCTGTGCAGTGGCTGCATGGGCAGACTTAGGACCCAATGACTGACATTTGCTGTGGTAGCTGTCTATATTGTCTGTAGTTGCTGCTTTCATGGGTAAAACATTTCCAAAGGGAACCAGTAGCCGTCTGTCATGGCACAATTGGAAAATGTGCCACGTTTCTTCATCTTTGGTTTATGTGGGTGACCAGAGCTTTCCTCTGCTGGGAACACAGCAGCAGCACGCTCCTGCTGACCTTGAGTTTTAGGCTGCTCTGAAGAGGGAGGCACGCTCAAGGTGCCTTTTGGGTTCTTTTGATACGTTCAGCTGGCTAAGGCTCAGGGCGGTGGCTTTTCATGAGATCTTGTCCTCCAGGACACTCAGTTGAACATGAAGAGTGGCAAAAATGAAGGCAATTGGATGCATTGGAAGGAAAAGGTATTTAAACATCACCCTGAAAAGGCAATGAGAAATCATGTGCTCTATTTTTAGACAGATACTGCTTTGTAAATAGAATATTTGTATACCTACAAGTAGATAGAAATATAGTAAAAGAATTTGAAATACATAGGAATAATGTAACATTTAAAGAATCAGATTGCTAACAAGGCTCCATGTACCATGAATATATCAAGAGCTTCCCATGTAAATGGAATACTCTCTTCCACCACAGACTTTGAGGAAGACTTCAGTGCAAATGGCATTAATCTTTTTAACACTAAGGAAAGTCCTAACCCCTTATGCACATATGTGCTTACATCGTTATGTACCTAGGTCCATATTGCAGAGGAAATTGGCTTGTAATTCCCAATGCAGGTTTTTTTTTCGGAACCCTGTACTTTAATAGATGCCTCCTGAGGCACGGTTTCATCCAGAGGAAACAGCTGCCATCTCTGCTCCTCCTAACACACTACATGGTGCTGTGCATTAGGCAGTGACCTGTCTGGCTGATGCTCAAGAGATACTGTCGGCAGCTGGCAAGATTTGTTGGCTTTTTCTTTGCCTTTTCCTTAGCAAGCCTGGAAACACAGTCCCAGACCCCAGACATGGATTCAGAAATGTTGCTGTGTTTTAAAAAATAATTTCCTCATGCTTAGGCCTGTCTAAATTTTTTAATATCTCCTTAGAAGCTGGAGAACAGTTTTTTCCATAACGATTTTCTTTCCTCTCCTCACCCATTTATATAACTCTGGATTTTCCCCAGTGTTTCTAAGATAGACAGTGTTTGTTTCCTTTTTGCATGTTATGCAAACAAACCTCAGATGATATTGGCAGGGGTTTCTGTAACTTTACAAGTTATCCCAGGGTGCACGACAAAAATTTTTCCCCACAAAAAAGTCTATTAATTCCTTCTTCTTCTATAACAAAAAAGTCTCCAGGCAACTTTTGGATGCCAGGGGTTCAGCATCCCCATGCAGGTGAGCTGGTCTAGTGGCAGGGTGCTGCTGCAGGAGAGAACAAGGTTAATCCCTCTCCAGTCTCCTCCTGTTCCTTCTGCCAGCGCTGCTTGGGGTGACTTGGTGGTGCAGCAGAGCAGACGACATCCTTATTTTTTCATGCAATACCCAACAGAATCTTTAGGTAGGTTTTTGGATGGTCCCAAATGTGTACTTTGACTGTTCCTGCAAGAAGGCAAGCTCCATTGGAAGTGTACGCAGAACTTCCATGCGAAGGTCCAATGCCTTTGCAACTCGTTTCGCCACATATTGTGCAAAATGAAGTAAGTAAAATTTACCCAGCAACAAAATAAAAAATTAAGTGTTCTCATTGTCATTATTTGGGCTGAGAAAATTTCAAAAGAGAAGTAGCCCAAGCAGGGCAAAGTAAAACAGAACCTGGCAAGGGTTTTAGTTGTGATACAATATACAGAGTTTTTAGTAGTTTTTAGTAGTAATACAATAAAAAGAGAATCCTTGAACATCACTTTGACAATGTTTCCTTCATGTGATTCAAGAATGGTTTAGAGCCAACAATGCTTTATGTTTTACGGCATGTCAGAGAAGTCTGTAAAAAGAAAATAACTGAATCAACTCATGTCTGCAATCCTACATGAAAGTAACAATAATTTGAACTCTGATCCTGTTGTGGCACACAAAACAGCGGAGCTGGTGGAGTCATACAGGTCACCTGAACAAAAATACACTACACTATAATGCTGTACCTTTTAAAATATATACTGTGAATAGGTTCAATGATTTTATTAGCTCTTTTTATACTGTATTTTTAACAACATAAATCATTTGTTTAGAGATGTTTTTATGTTCTGTTTTTACAAAGATTTTAATGGACTTCTGTTTAATACTAGTGAAAATATTGTTTGCCAATTTGAAGTAGTCATCTATAGAAATTAATTCTGAGAATAAATCAATAAATCAAGCTGACAAAATAGTCTTCCTAACACACTAAATCTAATCAGTCATTTAACATATTTCTGTTGCTGAATGATACTGAAGTTTTCCGGCTTCCAAATCTGCTATATGTTGAAAAAATACTTCTTTCACTATTTAAGCAAAATCATCACAGGGCACTTTAATGAAGTTGTAGCATACTTAGTAGAATACTGATTCAGCAAAGTTTATCAATATGAAGATTTCTTAACTAAGCCATTAAACAAATGCATGCTTAAAAAAAGGAAGTGTGGGATCGTGTTGGGGAAATAATATTCCAGCGTGGCAGATGACATTTAAGACTAACCAACACTAAAATACCAACTTTGCATATGTTTTAAACCTAGTTTGCTTGGCTGTTGTAACTCCTGGTGTATTGCTTGGGTGTCTAAAAATACGCATGTATTTAACAATTTTATCATAGTATTGCCATGGAATTTAATAAATATATTTTCTTACACTCTTACATGTTTTCATAGTTCTTGCTTGCATGTTTATTTTTAAGTAAGAGTTAAATTCTGCTCATGCTCCAGTACAAACAGAGCTATTTTAATTTTTTGCCAGCGTAAATAACCTCAGGATCTGGCAAGCACAGCCTTGACTTCTTGATCAGCAGAGCGGGCAGTAACACAGATATTCTCTGAGTAGCTTCTCCTAAGAACAGCATGCTGTAGTTCATATATAAATGGTTCGATGAACCCCTCCTGTTCCTGCCATGCTATGGCGTGATAGGAGGAAGGCCAGTTAACTTACCCATGTCCTCCCCAGCTTATGGATTGAACACAGTTGGGGGTTTGAGATGTGATCTTCTTGCAAACTTCAGCCCAAAGGCTTGCAGAGATGAGCAGTCAGATAGTGTCTGTGGTGGACAGGTCTGTGTGGTGGTAATCCCTATTCTAGGATGAAGAGCACAGTGGAATAGAGCACCTCTCTTATGAGGAAAGGCTGAAAGACTGGGGTCTGTTTAGCTTGGAGAAGAGAAAACTGGGAGGGAACTCATCAATGCTTATAATTATCTAAAGGGCAGGTGTCAAGAGGATGGGGTCAGACTCTTTTCAGTGGTGCTCAGAGGCAGGATAAAGGGCAATGGGCACAAACAGGAAATTCCATCTCAACATGACAAAAAAATTCTTTACTTTGAGGCCAGTAGAGCACTGGATCAGGCTGCCCAGAGAGGTTGTGGCATCTCTTTCTCTGGAGATGCTCAAAACCCACCTGGACACATTGCTGTCCAGCCTGCTATGGGTGACCTTGTTTTGGCAGGGGGATTGGACTAAATGATCTCTATGGTCCCTTCCAACCCCTACCATTCTGTGAGCAAGGAGCCTGGGCTGTGCACTGTGGGATTGGTTTGAGTCATGTAGGACACTTTCTGTGTGTTACAGTGGAAAGGAGACAATCAGATTCTATGGTGGCAGCAACACAGGCCTTATGTTTGAAAACATTTATGTCATAGAACTTACTGTCCTAGTGACAGCCAAGATATTTTGTGGCTCACCTAACCATGGCATCTGAACAAGGGAGTGACCCCCAGGTTTAGCAGTGTGCAGACAAGCAAGTGCCACATCACAGCATGTAATGAGAAACCATTGTTGTGCAGTGGCACTGCGCTCTGTCTCTTTGGAGATGATCTCAAAAGTGGAAGAGTCAACTCCTTGTCTCATGATAGCAGGTTGATGCAGCTTATTGGGATGATACCAGCTAGCCAGGATGTACGAGCCCAACTGAGCATTGTGAAGGTAGAGGAGCAAAAGCACCAAGTCCTCTGAGCAGTGCAACGACTGCAACACACAGACACGTGGAAATGCTGAACAGCTTCAATTGTTCCAACGGTGAAATCCTACAGCTGTGCTCTCAAGCCCTGCAGCTGCTCTGGCCAGCTCAGGAACACTAGGGAGGAGTCCAAGACAGGTCTTGCTCCATCATCTTGACCTCAGGTTTAAAAAGGATGGAAGGATGATGGGTTTGCACTATCCTCTGAAGAGTTTATCAGTTCTTCAGATACAGCTCATCCACATCTGGGCAAAACCAGACTAACCTGTTGGGTTTGGTATTTTAACGCAGTTCCCCCAGGACAGCTGGGGCTCTGTCCATTAGCACAGCAGTACTCATGCAACAGCAACATCAGAGGAACATGGAAAGAGTGAGTTTCTTCACAGAGATGTAGGTGTGCCACATCCACAGAGGATAGAGACCAGTTAGCCTTGGCTGAGCTCTGCCACTGCAGAGGCAAATGTGCAAGCACAGCTCTTGCCTGGGAACAGACAAGGCGGGGCAGACCTCTCCATGGACACCACTGCAGGCAAAATACCCCAAGCTGTGAGCTGAAGCTGAAGCTTTTGATTTTGGAGGTGCATTTATGAGGTACCTGAGAAGTAGAAGTACAAGCACTTCTACCAATTAATTAAAATCACAGAATCTGAGTTTCGTGTAGCATTGAGGTGGTTCAAAGAAAGTAACTAAGTGCTACAAAATTACAGCCACTGAGTTCAGAGGTAATGGAACATGTGGACTGCCCCATTTTTTCACTGCTGGGACATGTGTCAGGAGAGGGAATAGAACCATCCACGTTTCCCAGCCATGTTCCAGCACTCATTCTTATTTTCTGCTTGGCTCTCCATGTCCTGTCCACACTGGCTGTTCCTAACACAGCACCTGCTGTAGCATTAGTGTCCAGCACTTCTCCACATTTGCAACTGCAAAGTTATTCTCAACACATAAGTAAAGGATGCAGAGTCCCTGTGCATGAGGCATTTATTATCCCTTAAAAAAAGAAATAATCTGTGTTTTGGTAAGAACAATCAGTTTAAATGAAAACTGCCTAGACATGATGAGAAACTTATTTCATTTTTGAATCCTGCTTCACTGACACCAACATTAAAAGCTTTAGCAAGGGGAAAAACAAACAAACAAACCAACCACAAAACAAAACAAAACAAACAAACAAAAAAGGCAAACAAAAAAAAAAAACAACAAACAAAACCTGAAGCGAGAGAAATTGTAAAGAAAACATTAAATATTGCCCCTTTGGTGCCTTGAAAAGACAGGAAAAGTGAAGAAAATTCTACCATGTCCACAAAGACTCACCACATATGCTACCACCAGTGCCAATAGAAACCGCTTGAGGATCTGAAATGGGTCTCAGCAGCCCCATTTCTTCCATGCTGTCCCCATAAATCACGGTAACGTACGGTGCTGGAAAACATGATCAGTGGGGATGGGTGTTGAAAGAAGTGGAACCATTATTTTCCTACTAAGGAAGACAGAGAGAAGATTGAAAAAGAAATAACTGGGGGAGAGGAACAACGTCGCCTTTGTCCTGTGCACAATGAACAAAGAAACATGCTCTGACCGGGAGCGGATACTGGAGAGCAATCGGGGCAGTCAGTCACAGCACTGCCAGGCGGTCTCTGTTGCCGGGGGTTTGGGAAGAGGGCACTCTCAGATTAGCTGGGTCCTGTCCATGGGATCAGAGAGCCAGAACCTCACAGAGCTGCAATGACCACAGGTGCCATCACTGGGCTGTTACTCGTGAGATGTGTGTGAGCACAGCGCCGCCTGATGAAGGGACATGGGGTACCTGTGATGACTCAAACTACTGGAAAGATGGAGTGGGAGGGAGGGATGCNTGAATCTGACTAACATGATGTGGCTGCTGCTTTCTGTGAGTAAACCACAGCTGAATTTTCTCTGCACCTTTAAAGTGAGGAGATTTGCCCCTTGAGGGGTGGTGCCACCATAGATGGAACTGCATATGCAGAGCTGGAATGATGCATTTCCTACTGTTTACATTGCTTTATCAACAGAGCAAAAATATTTTCTCAAAAGCAAAGCCTGGCTGACAAAACAGTAACTTTTAACAGGCACCTGTGTCTGGCTAATGCAGTGGTAGAGAATCAGCAGTATCCAAACCCTGGTAGCCCATCCTCCTCCACTTCACTTCTTTGCTCCCTGGAGCCAAGATGGGAAGAGTGGGGTGGAAAAGGGCTCTAAGCTCTTCATCTTTGACCACCAAGGACACAGCAGTGTGACAAGAATTTGCCTACCATAGGGACCATTGCTAAGTCACATCTGGCTTTGGTTGCCCTTGCTGTCTCCTTTTGCTTGCTTTTTCTTTTATATCTCTTTTTTCCCCTTTACTTGTTTTGCTGTAGGATGACCTTAATAAACCTTAATTCTCAAGGAGCTGGTTCCCAGGAGTGGTGGGGACCAGCAAGATATGCTGTGTGCTTGGGCAGGGTGTAAGCCAGGCAGGGACCAGCTCTGCCCAACAGCCAGCACCCAGCACAAAGCCTGGCTGGTACCAAGGCAGGTGTTTAGCCCTAGCACATGGAGGAGGGTGTCTTGTGGGATTACTGTGGAAAACTAGGAAGAAAGCTAAGAACTGCAGTTTTCAGAAGGGGATTAAATTGCAGAGAGGCAGAAGTGCCTGGGGCTGCTGGCTTCATTGCTGGTTTGCACAGGTACCTGCAGCAAAAAGGGTATGGCTCTGTAAACCAGCAAGAGCTTATCCTGAGGCACCCCCAGGGTCATGCCAAGCGTCTGATACTGCCAAAGTAATAAACAATGTGATTAATACATGGCCTCCGGGACAGAGAGCAGGACATCCAGGCCAGTTCCTGGGAAAATGACTAAGCACTCTGCCATGGACTGTCCGCCTTTTCCCTCTCCTTCACTGGCCCAGCATCAGAGGAGCAGGGAGGTGGCCGAAGCTCCACATTCGGTCAGACATTCCTGAGTTGCTGGCACCTATTTACTGCTCAGCCCCTGAAGTAAGTGGAAACCCCTGCCTCTCACCCCATCCCAAGTGTCACCAGAGAGACTGGAGAAGTGGATGCAGGATGCTTCCATCTTTGGATGTTTCTTGGATGTACCTTTAAAAGGAGGCAGAAAGGACCTTTTTTTTTTTTTTTTCCTTTAAAAGATTCAAACCCTGCATCATCTTTGCTCTCCCCCCCGCCCAGCCTGCACCATGCAGCTGTGCTGCTCGTGCTCAGTCTGTGCCGCAGCAGGGTGAAGCTGCCAGCTCCAAATTCCCACGTGGTGATACGCACACTTGGAAACAGGCAATGGGGGAGCTGCCGTTTGTTGCTCTCCTTTTTCCACAACAACAACAGAGGTATTTCCTACCGACTCCCTCCCCCCTCTCCACGTTTCAAAGAGCAGCTTTTGTTCTGGAGAACTATCATCTTGTACCAAAACGCCCGTTATTCTGCAGTAAATTATCTTAAAATAGAGACCTCTGCCACCAGATGTTTGCCTCTGAGCTGCTCTCCAAGCCCTGTGACAGGAATGAAAGGTTGGGAAAGGCGAGGCACATGTGATAGAGCAGAGGCTGATGCCTTTCTGGACTCATGTTGTCCCCCATCAGTGGCAGCACAGCAGGTCCCCAAGACTAGGGGTACAGCCAGCACAGCAGGTCCCCAAGACTAGGTGTACAGCCAGCCAGGTCAGGCCAGGTCACTGTCATCTGGGAAACCCCTCAAGTTCATCAAACGTGAGCCTTCCCCCTCTGCATCTGGTTTGCAACCCGAGAGCTGCTCTCTACCACCGTGGGACTGCTGCAGAGAGCAGCCAGTGAGATCTTCAGCCTCCAGAAATGTTAGCTTTTCCCCTTTTTCACACTCTGCCCATTTCCCTTTTATATCCCGTGGCATCAAATTCCATTTACTTTCATTTTAAATCCACATTTTGATCATATGTATTTAATCCCATTTTTCCTAGACACGCACAGGTTTCTCTCTCTCCATGGGCTCCCCACGCCAAAGAAAACTTTCGTTCTCCTGGGAGGAGAGCCACAAGTGTCTCCAGCTCTTCTGCAAGCCGCCCATGTCTTCTACCAGCAGTTTTTCTGAAGTGCGGTTTGTGTTGTCAGAGCACAAGTGCACGTTACATGCTGGCACCACCATGGGCTTTTTCTGTTTCTCACTGTTTCTCACGAGTGACTGTATTTGTTTTTGACTGCTGACGCTGTATCTACAAGGCACACAAGATCTTTCACCTAAGGTATCAGGGGGTGCCTTTCAGCATGCACGAGAGGAGCTGGGGTCACCTTGGCAGTTATTTGCATTATCTGGTGCCATTATCTGGTACCAGCTACTCATTTTCTCCACTTGAGCCTACAGCTGCTCACAGCCAGCTGCAGGTGGGACGAGTCTCGGCAAGGTGTTTCAGCTCTCAGGGAGCCGGGAGATCCCCGGGCAAGGAAAAATGCAGCAGAAACCAACTTGATCTCCATTGGTTTTGCCATATCAGGTTCCTTTTAACCCATGGGCATTCAGACAAGCCTGCACTGCTGAGGAGGTTTGTGCTTCTCTTGCTGCCAGCACATGTTGAGTGGTGGAGTGCCCCACTGCAGGATGGGTCTCTCTTCTTCCCTGCAGTGGCTTGCTGATATGCTTCAAATAAGAGTTAAGGAAGAAAAAAATCTCAAGACTATGAAATTCTGGACCACTTCCTTAGTGTCTCGACAGCACTATTTGCCTGCTTAAATTACAGTTTGGCAATCAAGGTTGCATAAGTGTTGGTCCAGTGCCTAGAAAACATTTTATTTTAAGAGGATCGTGACCCAGCAAGGTCTCTTGCACATCTCTTTTCTCATTTTTTAAAGAGGGGGAAAAAAAAAAAACAACTAGTAATTTATAATACCACAGTAGCACACATATGCTCCTTTTTTTCCTAATCTTTTAATCTGTTTAAGCCAGGAAAGCTTCATAATGTACAATTTTAAACTGTCAAAATTTACAAAACAAAAAGATTCAGATTTAAAACTGATCATAACTCACAAATATCCCCATCAAAACTGTATAATAGAGACATTAAGCCTCTAGTATAACATATATAAGCCATAGGTCACTTTGCTATTTTTAGGAAAGTGTGCAAAGAGCTAATTGTACAGTACACCTAAATGTTAAAAGTTATACCATGTAAGCAGGTCTGCTGCTGCTATAAAAAATATATAAGTATAAAATTACTTCTACAAAATGGGATCATTGATTTTGTTGCTGTAATAAAAAAGTAGACTTTAAGAACTTTCCTCCTCAACAAACAACAATATTTTGAAACCGGTCACTGTAGCTGTTATTTACACAGAACAAAACATAATTTAGCTAAATCAGAGAGTGGTAAGAGAACTGTGTGTTCTGGGACATACATGAAAATGCATAGATACACTGCCTGATGGTGTATTTGTTGAACAGCACAGCCATAGTACTAATGCAGGGTCGGATGAATGCAGGTGTTTCAAGACTGCTTTCTCTGATATTACAAAAGATAACCTAAGGACCACAACACAGTCATTGAGCTACTCGTAACGTCACATGGTTCTTTGCCATTTGCAGCATTCACCTTTAGCGTTCACTAAACACTTCACAGGAGAGGGGGCAGTTCCTACACAAAATACACGGTTTGGTTTGGTCAGGAGAGGAGAGAGAAAAATGTTTGGGTTTGTTGTTTTGTTTTTTTTCTCTGGGTTTCCCTTCAGCTCTGCCACCTTCCCAGATGGTGAACGTGGGCCAGCTGTAGAGGGCTGAGGCAGCCAGCTCACGTTCAGCCACACACACAAGCACATGATGGGTCCTCGGCCCCAGGATTCCTTTCTTGTCACTTGGTCCCACAGGTGTTGATGTTCTTTCCATCAGCGGCATCTTCCACCAGAGAGATGTGGTAGTCGGTTGAAAGCGTGAGGTGGGAGATGCACCCCACCAGGCCCCGCATATACTGCCTGTTGGTGTGCAGGGCTATCTCCTTCATGCCACCTACAGGAAAGGCAGTGATGAGAAACTCTTCCCCGACACAGGTGTCTGCTCCTGCCTGGTTTACTGCATGCCCAGCAACACCATTAGCTTTCCTAGAGCACCTCAAAAGGGGATTTTAATTTACAGGTTGCTCTGTGTCTTTTTAAAGACACTTTCAGCCTTTAAGCACTTGAAAGTGGAGAGGGGTTACACAGGGGATAACAAACTAGGATGCTAATAGTTTATTGCAGATATTATAGCATCAGTAAGAGCTGAATTAACCTTGCACCCAGACTCCCACTAAAGTGTGGGGTCTGCAGCTGACACTCGCTATTTCACTATGTTCCTGCTGGGGGGTACCACAGTGCACCCCACAGTGCTGGTCCCCCCACCCCTCCCAGAGAGGCCTCCCCACAAAACACATGCTGTGGATGACCAGCGGGTGTCACATGAAGTCTTTGCCTTGCCTTAAGCTGGATGGAGCTGGGGTGCCCTGCCTTGCAGCCGACCTCACAACCACAGAAGCACTTCTGGGTCCCTTCTGTGGCTGGTGAGCACTCACCTACATAGAGATCACCATTGATGTTTAACTGCCTCATCTTCCCAGGGGATTTACCGGTCCTGGCACCGTAGTCATCCACTGTCACTTTGCCAGACTGTCCATCTCTGAAACAAAAACCGGACCACCCTCATGCACCCAGCCTATCACCAGATGAGAGGAGGAGAAGCAGCAGCATCTCACCCTCAGGGGTGAGGAGACCAGGGTGACTCAGCGCTCAGCAGGGTTCATGGCAAAAAGCATGGGACTGATGTCGGGGAGGCCCACAGACAGCAGTGTGCTATGGCATTCCAAGCTGAAGGGTGGGTTGTTTTTTTTTTCCTAAGGACTAAGACCTGCAAAGGATGTGGGACACATTTGTGGAGGATAAGAAACTGGGAAAGAAATAAATTGCAGGATTTAGGAAGAGGGGAGAATGAACAGGTTCTAATATGTTGTTAAAAATCAGATATAATTGAAAAAGTAAACAGCAGAAGCTTTAACAGAAGGGAAGAAATAGGCGAGCTAAGATAAAGCACACTTATAAGCAGATTTATTTCTTACTAGTGTGCTTTTAGACCACTTCTAGTTTATATATGGTCAATAACTGCATTGACAGAAGAGCCTTGATGGGCTTGAACAGACTTAATGTTCTCCTATTCTCACTGAATGTTGGTAACAAGTTGTGCTGTTAGCCTGTGACTTCTAGGGAACCGACATCTCATGAAGAGAGGGATGTGTACTTTCCCTGCTGGGCACACTTGCCTCCCATGAGGTAATGAGTTATAAATATCAGTTATATATACACTGCAAGATGTCTGCACCTCCTCCAAATAGAAAAAGTAGGCATACACAGTCCGTGCTTCAGTGCTTGTGCCAGCCCGCAAAATGCTCACTAGGGAATTTCAAAATGCAGACATTAAAGAAAAATACTCTTAGCCCAAATGGTATGGGTTTAATAGAATGTCTGTCACAGCCTCAGAATAGCCCTGCGTGACTTTGGCTGCCTGCCCTGAGCTGTACTGAGTTGGCACTGTCACCTCTCATACAATAATCTTTGTGTACATCATCCTGAAACAGCCAAGTTGCTAGCAGTTCAACTCCTCAGCCATGTGAGAGAGTGGAGTCGCAGTGATTCACACCCAACCAGCATCCAGGTGCACCAGGCCAGCACCTTTAATGACAGGGCCATTCCAAAACACCTCCCAGATGAAGCGTGGCCACTTACCGAACAGCCTTGACTCTGTGCCACCGGCCATCGCTGAAAGAGCCATTCACCATGATGGAAGCAATGCCACTGCCCAAATTGTAGCTACAATTAAAAAAAAATAATAAATTAAAACAATACCAACCCCCTCACACAGGCTGGCTGCCTGCCAAATTGCTCAGGCATCCTTCCTCCCTGTCCACTTGCTCAGCCCCCAGAGCTCCCCTTATGGCTTGGATTCTGGGGGTACTGGTGGTAACATTTGGATGACCAGCGGTAATGCACTTATTCTGCAAAGTCAGGTTCATGGAACAGCAGGCAAAACTCCCTCCTGCCCAGGTCAGAGCGGGTGCTATCACCACCATCCCATAGGAGAGAGAAGGGGGACTCTGCCTGGCAGTTCCTCCCGAAACAGGAGGTTATGAAGGTCAGTGAGTGACCTATGGTCATTTGGCCTAATGGGACAGAGCAGTAGGATGTTGCAAACACTGAGATGAATAGCAACAACCTGAATAAAAATGCACTCGGCCAGAAAAACAACAGAATAGAGTAGCCACTTACTACCCCATATCATAGAAGGACAAACTTTCCCAAAGATGTTTGAAAAATACACTATTTCTGCAGAGTCAGTTCCTTGTTTATAAAACAATGAGGAAACTACAAGTTTTTGCAATGTTAACCACAGAAAATCACATTTAAAAGCTTTATAAATAAATGTCAATTATTTAAACAAATTTTAAAGTTTAAACAAATTAATTTAAATAATAATTAATAACTAATTTAAATAAAAGTGCAATATGTCTATGTATCCATGCTAGCAAACAACCACCTGGTAAGTCATGTAAAAGACAGCTCCAAGTTATCTAAAGTGATTAATAAATTCTTTGTCATTTAATCAACAATGTCTCACAACAATCCATAATAATGATGCCACTCATAGTTTGCTGTTTCAATATTTGTCTTACACAACTTGGCAGGGGACCACGAAGAAAGAGGGCTTTCAAATGGCAGGAGTCCCAAAAAAGCACCATGCAAAAAGTTGCACGGAGTCTGCCTAAGTGTCTGCAAGGGAGCAAGCGATTCTGGAGAGAGAACACGAGTTTCAGCCCAACATTTCCCAACACTCCCCAGTTTCAGCTTTTTGGCGGTAACAAAGCCCACTTCCATCTGGGTTTGTGTCACAGGCTTGGGTATTTGGGGGTCTGAGAAGGTGGGAGCTCTGCTCCCATGTGTACTATCTGGTGAAGTGGGACCCTGCAGTGAGCACCGGCATCAGCAGAGGTTTTCTTTGAGTCCTGCTCTCTCTGCAAACCCTACAGCTGCTCTGTTTAACTGAGATGGCAAGTGCTTCAGAAGGCATGGAGGGGACTCACTGCCTGTACTCGTACCCCCATATGAGGTGACTTTTAGAATATTACATTAAAAATGGTGTTTTTTAAAACTTGGGAAAGAGGGAGGGAGTGGGAATGAATGTGCTTGCAGCACATATCTCTTTAAATCATATCTTTTCCCAGACAGTCAAAGGACCCACCACTGAACAAAAACTTAAGGATATAGTTGTCTCACACTATACCAAAGGACACGTGAGACACTGGAACAGGTTGCCCAGAGAAGTTGTGGATGTTCCATCCCTGGAAGTGTTCAAGGCCAGGCTGGATGGGGATTTGAGCAACCTGCTCCAGTGGGAGGTGTCCCTGCCCATGGCAGGGGGGTTGGAACTCAGTGATCTTCAAGGTCCCTTCCAACTCTAACCATTCTATGATTCTATTATTTTAAGTGCACTGGATGTGTTGTAGTAATTCTTTTGAGCCCTGGGTGTACTGTGCAACACAAACAGGGGAGGGAAAGTTCACCTGAATATCAGTGCTCCTTCCTGAAGGCCGAGAGAAATGAAATCACTGTTAGGTCGCATGGGACTGTCTCCCCTCCACATCAAAAGACCTTCCTTCATTGTAGTTTTAAACCTCATGAACACATTCGTTCTTGATCCTGACACCCTGTTCAGTGTAGAAGAAAGAAGTAATAGTGTAATATTGAACTGGGACAGTCTTCTTTCAAAAAACCAAAAAGATGACGCAGTATTTCTTCTCTGCTGGTCTTGTAGTTTACTATTGCACAACTCACCTACATGCTGCTGTGTGAGGGACTCTGGTTCACATCCCCACTTCCAGGATTTTGGAGCAGGGAAGTGAACTTGTCCCTCTGGAGTCCCATACACAGCAGCTACTCAGTTACTCTGCATAAATAAGAGAAAAACCTAGATTTCTCACAAAACATAATGTGAAGTCCAGTCCAACAGCAAATTTTGAGAATGTCTATTAGATGTGGTACCCTCAGTAGCCAGTGGAAGAAGCACAAGAAGGGCAAATCAGAAAGGCCTGGTAGGAGAGAGGTACCAAGTTGCAGCTGAGGATATTTGTGAAGTCTCCTCTAGCCAATATCTGAAATACAGGCAGATGGAGGAATTTGCTGAAACAACCCACAATCTGCTGGAATCTGGGCATCTTCTAGGGTACAAAACAGCCAAAAAGAAGTCTGAGGACTTAAATTTCAGGTTAAAGTAGAAGTTAAAATCCATAGTCTCTTTACAGATCCAGGCTCTGCCTGTTCTTTGCTCTCAAAAAGCACAGACCAGCCCTTCTCCAGGCCAGCAATACACCGGGTGTGCTATTCCTCTACATGTTGCAAGATGCTCCGATATTATAAACAAATTGAGCCATAAGCATATGCATAGAAAATGTATTTTTTCCTGAGAATTAGAAATACAGTAAATAAAGCTTAAAACAGATATAAAATATCCTCTCACATGAGGCTCCTAGCATCATAGTGGTTAACAAATAGAATATTTACCCTCAAAGGGGATACATTACCTTTTCAGGATATCAGGATTATCATATGTGAGGTAACTGCGTCCAATAAACTGTGGGATTTCAATTGCTTCTGTTATGGCTGAAAGTAAATAAAACCCCAAAGATAAGTGTCAGTTAGGGCACGTGGAAGTGGCAAGAGAAAAAGACACAATACTATTTTATCGGCTTGCTCCTGCACTGGCAGGTACCTGCCACTGGCACAGAATGGAGCTGAACACAGAGGTTTGCAAAAAGGTACAGCCAGTTCATACCTAAATATAGGGAAAGTAGTTGAGGTAGTTCAAACTGCTGACAGTCCCTCTACTCACAGTCTTCATGTTTTGGGCCTAATGTATTGCTTCACCATAAATGTTAGTGCAGGGAAATATGAAGTATTGGGAAAACATTGCAAATTTCACTTTTATCCCTGTTTCCACACTCCTTGATTCTCCATGTGGTTCAAGCCACCCTCTTGCCAAAGCTTATGCATTAACCACCCTTTGTTTTAAGAAACTCCTCTTCTCCAGCATGTGCAGACCATGTGCTGAGACCTCTCACCCCGACAAAAGGAGGCCAGAGGCAGCACAGGCAACCTGTGAACTTTCCATTTTCTCCTTTTGCGTACATGGCTTCACATGCCTGCTCAGGAGTCACCTCTGGGGTGCAGCATCAGAGGAGGCTATCTTCGTGGAGGACATAACAGGGTGCTCCTAATCACTTTAGGTCTATAGAATGCAACTGAGACTACCCTAAAGGCTGTATGACAGAGACTGAAAAGCCTCTTGGTCCACTAATTCATTGTGTTGCTGTGCTCCTGGGAGGGTGTTTTGCTCAGACCTCACCGCAGTCCCACGCACAGCATCTCCCATTTCTCTAGGGACAGCCTCTGGTACAGCAGTGGTGCATAGCTGCTGGGAAGGCAGCATACGACCAATGGAGAAGACTTTGGCAAAGTAAATCCGATGTGTGCTGTAAATCAGTGCAAATCCCTGATACATGGCCTTTGGCAGGATATGAGCACTGGCCTCAACAGGTTTTCTGTCAAGAGAACATCCTGGAGAAAGATCAGGCTTGCTGCAGTTCTCTCATAACTGACTACTGCATTAATATAAGCCAATTTTATAAATTCCTTAAAATAGCTGTCTTCATCCTATTTTCTTCCTGAGAACTAATCCCTTCAACCCACAGCTAATCCCGTCTATATAAATTTCAAGCTTTTCAGGGCATGGATGCTTGCTTTTTTTAATGCAATGCAGAGGCTGTCTGGGCTTTAGGAGCTCACTGTAACACTGATACGCAACAATTGGTGTACTCTGGCAGCCAACAACAGCAATATGAAATTTAGCTCTACGGGCCAAGACTGTGAATTTTAGATAGTGACAAAACGCCTGTTTTCACCCATGGTGAAATCAGGAAAACTGCTTAATGTGTCTAAAGAAACCACTACAGGCAGTCCACAGTCTGCAGCCTGCCAGCGTTGCTGGAAGATTGCAAAAGATGTGTTACGCTCAGCCAGACACTCCACGTCAGGTCTGACACTTTCTGCACTGGGCAGTCTCTGACCACGGCCAATGGCAGCCTGAAAGCTGCCTGAAAGGAGCCTTTCTTCCCCCATTGCATCCCACATCAGACCCTTGATTCACAGAGGATCTTCACGACTGGAAGGCAATGAGGCCACTAAGGAGATCTCGGACTAAATACCTTCACTCTCTGCTCACCACAGCTTGGCAGAGAGGCACCAAAGCTCTCGTGACCAGCAGGAGTGAGCTCTGAGTGGCAGGCCAGCCTGAAGAAGCACCTGCCCCTAAAAAGCACTTAGCTGGCTGCCTGGCCCCAGGCTTAGCTAATACAGGGACCGGATCCAGGTGCTCTGGATGCAGTTTGAAACACCAACAGGACAAGGTTTAAGGAAGTACTATATAACCCCAGAAAATATTTTGGCCTATGGCCAGAAGCTTGCTGGGCTTAATGGACATCCAGCATCCAGCTTGCTAGAGCAGACACAGACACACAATGACAGAGCACTTTTCACATCATTTGCAGTACTTACTGTTTAGGCAGTAACTTCCACACTCTGCAGTGAGTCAGCACAAAACAAAACAAGAACATTGTCATTTTATTTTTCTATAGCATAAAATTCTCCCTCCATCCCATTTCATGCCCACCTCTCAGTGAGCCCTGATGTTCATTTTCATAACCAACTACAACCATCTATGAAGGTAGCACTCCTTTGTTATTGTTTTACGCCAAGTATTTATATTTGCCTGCTCAAAAGACATGAAGATGCAGACAGGTAGGACCAGCACCAAACCCTAGTTTTCAAATCCCAATGACTCCCAGTGATTTCTCATGATTTACCTGAGCAACCAGGGGATCAGGCCTAATCAGCATGGGTTTATGAAAGGCAGGTCTGGCCTGACGAACCTGATCTCCTTCTATGATAAGATGACCCGATTGTTGGATGGGGGGAAGACAGTGGATATAATATATCTGGACCTTAGAAAAGCATTTGACACTCTCCCCCACCACATTCTCATGG